>JAOEGS010002727.1:11519-33873 GCA_025447755.1 Corythornis vintsioides | reverse complement strand
TCCCTCTGCTTGGACATTCCCTCTGCTTGGACATTCCCTCTCTCCCTCTGCTTGCTCATTTTCACCTCTCAGCTGTGGACAGAAGACTCATCCAGACTCCTGAGCAGTTCTTTTCCCTGGGGTGTGGGGTGCCCCAGCAATGGGTAACCATGGGTGTCAGAGCCCAGATGTGAGCAGCAGGCTGGGGAGAGTCTGGAGCCTCCCTGCTGGAAAGGAAGGCCATCTTTAGCAGGCTGCATTTCAAATGAAGGAATTAACACTTCAGAGGTTCCTGGAAGCTGCTCCTCCCCAGGCAGCAGCAGTGAGGGAGGGAGTCAGGGAATCATTCTGGTTGGAAGAGAGCTTCAGGCTTGAGTCCCACTGCCAGGTGTAGACCCCAGCAGTGCCCTGGGCAGCCTGTTCCAGTGCTTCACAACCCTTCCTGTCCAGAAATGTCTCCTACCACCCAACCTCAGCCCCCCCAGGGCAATCTGGGGCTGTCTCCTCTTGGCCTGTCACTTGTACATGGAAGAACAGACCAAATCCCCCTGCTCAGGGAGCTGTAGGGAGGGAGCTGGTGCCCCCTCAGCCTCCTTTCTCCAGGCTAAACACCCCCAGCTTCTTATCTAGACCCTTCCCAAGCTTTGCCCTTCTTTGGATGTTCCCCAGGCCCTCAGTGTCCCCCCAGAGCTGAAAGCAGCTCCCCAGTGCCAAATGGATGGATAGAAGAGCAGAGCTGGGTCTGTGAGGTGTGGACTGGGGATGAAGACACCAGGCAGAGAAACTGGCAGCTCTGAGCTTGGGTGCAGCTGCAGGGGCTGGAGAACACAACAGTGGGTTCAGAAATGAGAGAACTGGGGTGTCATTGCAGATCTGTGGAAGTAACAGAGTCATGGCCACTGCCCCCAGCAGCTGCTGCTCTTCAGAGGATGCTCAGGAAGGTGGAGGGATGGAGTTTCCCAGTTTAAAGAGGGCAGCTTGGAGTGCCAGCAGCAGCAGTGTTGCCAACAGCACCCAGGTGATGCCAGGCTTCAGAGGCAGCCCAGAAATGGCCGAGCTGCCCCAAACTGAGCTGTGTCCCCCCTTTGGCACCTGCTGGGCTAGCTGCTGTTGCAGGGAATCCCAGAGCAGCTCTGTGCTTGGTGCTGCTGCAGGTTGGTGTTTCTGGATCCTCACTGAACTTCAGAGGACATTCTGGCCCCTTTGGCAGCAGTGGTTTGTAGTGAAGCCAGGAAAAAAAGGAGTTTGGAGGGTCTAGGGGGGTGTATCCAGCACAGAGCACTGTCAGAGGAGGCTGTATGCAGCATAAACATAAAATAATAACAAAATAAAGCTGTGCTTTGGCTCCCCACCTCTCCCAAGGAGAGCAAACAGCTTTCCCAAAGCTGAGACCTTCTTTAAGTACTTGGGGTTTATTTTCTTGCAAGTGATTCTGCCCAGAACAAGGGGGTGAGGCTCCCCAGCTTTGATCTCCCCCTGCTCCTGCTGCAGCTGCTCGTGTGTGAGCTGTGCTGGCTGCAGGTTCCTCGGCCCTGCGGGGGCCACGAGGTGGCAGGATTGTTCCACCGGTGCCGGCAGGGTGCTGGGACAGCAGTGCAGCTGCCGCTTGCCACAGCCAGGCCAAAGCTGCCCTCGGCTGCCTGTGTGCGGGGCACCCGGGGGGGATTTCACGTGGATGTGGCTAACCCACCCTCCTTGCTTTTCCAGCAGGGCTTTGTGCCGGGCTTTTGCTCCTCTCCGTGTTGCTGGAGGGCAGGGGGAGATGGCCAGCAGCAGCCAGAGCTCTGCCCGGGTCCCAGCACTGGTCCAGGGCTGAGCAGCAGAGTGCTGAGGCTGGGAAGGCTGCTGTGTCCTGGGTTCACCCTGTGCTGCCCGGGGACTGCAGCACGGCATGTGCAGAGTGCTCGGAGCTGCAGTTCCCCGCTCACGGGGCTGAGCTGAGGCTGCAGCAGCAGCAGCTCTGCCTCTGCATCCCTGCTGCCTTCCCTGGGCTTGGGCACACTCCTGCTGCTGCAGGACCCCCCTGGGGTCGCTGAGTGTCTGCACGGGGTCACGAAGAGGCAGTCTGCATGGGGGGAGAAGTTCTCCCAGAGGAGAGGGTGTTGAGGCTGATGGAACTGCAGCTTTCCTCTCTCGTCAGAGCTCTCCTGCCCCCTGAATGAATGCTCCTGTTTCCCACCTCACAGTCCCCTGCTCCAGCAGGCAGGGCTGGAAATCAGCAATGCAGTTGTTTGCTCTCCTCTCTCCCTCCCTCTGGCAGCCAGGGGGGTCTCCTGTCTGCTGCCTGGGAGGACTCCTGGAGCAGGATTGTTAGGAAAGGGTGGAAAGAAACCCCCCAATTCAGGGGGTTCACAGCACCACGGTGCTCAACCTCTCCTCTCTCCATTTCCATCGGCTCTTTACCTGTGTTCGGGCTACACCTGGGGGGGGTCCTTTGGTCACCTCACTGCTCCCTTCTTGTGCCAGGGAGAGGTGTCAGCAGCTCAGTGTTCTCTGCTGGAGGCAGTGCACACACACCTGGGGGTTTGTCCCCTCTGTCCCCACCTTCCCTGCTCCTCTGCCCCCCTCAGCACACCTGCCAGTGGGAAGGGGCTCTTTGGGGTGGTGCTCACTCTGTTTTGGGGCAGACCCTGGGTGCTGCTCCCCCCCCCCCCCCCATGCAGCTAAAATACCTGTGAGAGAAGAAACAAAGCCAAATAGGTGCAGAAATACCAGTTCATGATGATCTTTGCTGGCCCTCCCCTCTGGTTTCTAGTGGCAACAGCAGCCTTCACAGGAGCAGTGCATCTCCTGTGCCACACCACCATCCCTGGGCAGCCAGTGGCCCAGGATACCCTTCCAGCCCAGAGAAGGGAGGTGATGGAGAGGGGAGGGTGCTCCTGCCTGGTGTCTGGGGAAGAGTTGTGCTGGTAGCAGAGAGTGCACGGTGCTGGGGGAATGGGATGGGCTCTGCTGCTCTTATTCCCTCCTGGAAAGGAGCTGTGCTGGCAAACTGAGGTGTCCAAGAAAAGCCCCCTGCCTGCTTCCATCACTTCTGGTCTCATGGAGAGCCCAGTTGGTTTGTGGGGACCTTACTTCTTGCTTCATAAGGAGAGAAAATTCTGTAGTTAATTTCTTTTTCATTGCTTTTTGGGGCATGGGAGGTGGTGGGGATGCCCAAGGAGAAGGAAACATGATTTTATGGCTTTATCCTGCATAAGGAAGGTAATGTGCTGGCAGAACAAGCTCATCTCTGCTCTGGAGATGGTGCACTCACATCAGGAGCTGTAGATCTTCCCACAGTGAAGTGAGCTGGTGAATGCAGCAGTATTTAGCATTCAGGAGCTTCATTCAGCCTTGGACTTGAGAGAATTCAGCTCCTTTCCCTCCCCCTTGGACAGAAGATAGAGCAGTACCTGTCCTGAGGAAGCCAGAGGCACCCAGCTGGAGCACAGGGGGTGCTGCACGGAAGGTTTGCTGGTTTTGGTGAGGTTGGAAGGGCTGGGAGCACTGGGAATTGCCCTGCTGCCCCCATCCTAGCCCTGCTTGCTGTGTGGAGAGGAGGCAGTTTCCTTCTCTCTCCCCATTTTCCCAGTGTGGGCCTCCTGGATCATAGTCTCCCCTCAGGGTGTGGTTTTGCAAGCTGTTTGTTTTCCAGAGTTTGTTTTGGTTTGGTTTGTT
Source organism: Corythornis vintsioides (assembly GCA_025447755.1). Taxonomy (NCBI): domain Eukaryota; kingdom Metazoa; phylum Chordata; class Aves; order Coraciiformes; family Alcedinidae; genus Corythornis; species Corythornis vintsioides. The sequence continues at coordinate 30,234 of JAOEGS010002727.1, read as the reverse complement.
TTCCATGGCAAAGCTGATTTTCCAAGGTTCCTACCTTTTGGTAACTCTCCAGCTGTGCTGGCAGGCAGTGCAGGGGCTGCAGCCCAAGGTGTCTCCTCCACCTCCACAGTGTCACCTGGGCAAGGGCAGCTCTGCAGGAAGGGCTGATTTTCCAGCCCTCTCCAACGTGCACCTTAGAAGCAGCTCTTTGACCTGCACAGGGAGACTTCAGGTTGCTGGTTCTGACTTTGATCCAGCCCTCTCAGGGGGGTTCTGGTGCACACAATGCAAGCTCAGTCCTTCAGACTGAACAAGAGACATTCTGGTTTAGTCTCATCTGTCCAGAATAGAATTCCTGGGCAACCTTGCCACCTGCCCTGGGTGTCCCTGCTCTGGAGGATCCCCAGAGGTCCCTCCCAGCCCCTCCCCTCTTGGGATGCTGTAAAAAGCAAGCAGACAGGGTGAGCTGGGCACGTGGCTTTGGTGAGCAGGCTCTGAGGTGTCCCACACTGTGCTTCAGAGGCAGGGAGCTGAACTGAACTGAACTGCAGGCATCCTTCAGGCTGCCTGGGAAGAGATGTAGTTGTTTGTCTGGAGACTGCTGCTCTGCTTTGGTTTCCCTCCTTCCCTGAGCCAGCCAGGCAGGAGCTGTCTGTGGGTGCAGTGGCCCTGGCTGAGATCAGAGCTGCAGGACTGGGCTTTAGGCTGGGAAGGGGAAGGGGAAGGGGAGGGGAGGTGATGACATGAAATGCTCTGACACCTTCTCTTTGTTTTCCAGTGGATGAATACATTGCCATTGCTAAGGAGAAGCATGGATACAACATGGAGCAGGTAACCACCCTTGGAGTTCTCCTGTCAAAATCTTTGTGAGACATCTTTGGTGACTGCCTGGAGCTGCTTCTCCCCTTCTGGACCATCTGGTTTTGCTCCTTTCCTCACTTCTCTCAGAACTGACTGGTCTCAGTAACCCCTGCTCTGCAGTGTGGAGTTCATCCCTAATTTTACACCAAGAGGCAAAAGAAAGGGAACCTCCCCCCCCCAAAACTCAATCAACAACAACAACCTTATTGTGATTTCCAGTGGAGTTTGGCCAGGAGTGTGATGCTGTCTGTGGTGAGGGAACATTTTCAGAGCCCCACACAATGCTGACAAGCTTGTCTTGTCCTGACAGCTGCCCAATTGCTTTGCAGTTTCCAGCTGACTGCTCCATCTCTGCTTCCTGGATGGATTGGGCAGTTAGCAGTGAGCTATTGAACCATTATGTGCTTCTCTGAGGCAAACCAATATCCATGGCTATTTACCTTAAAACTGCTGCAAATCAGTTTGAATTTCATAGATGAGCACCTCGGATATCTGTGATGGATTCAGCAGCTGTCCCTGAGCTCAGCCAGCCTGGAAAAGCCCCTTGGGATCATCCATCCAACCATCAGCCCTCTCTACAGAGCAGCCAGAGTCTGTCCCAGGCTGCCCAGGGAGGGGGTTGAGTCCCCAGCCCTGGGTGTCCTCTGGATGTGGTTTGAGGGAGATGGGTTAGGGGTGAACTACAGAGCAGGGCTGGTGGTTGGATGGATGATCCCAAGGGGCTTTCCACCCTGGCTGGTTCTGTGAGTGCTGCAGCTGATCTGAAGCTGAAAGGGAGGGCTGGAAGGAGACAGTTCAGTCCTTCATGACCTGGACACAAGTGGCTGTGTTGGTGGCTTCTGTGACACCTGGAGGGACTGTGCTGCAGCCAGGACTGCCTCTGGTTGTGCAGGGTGGCAGAAGGGAGGAGAGGCTGCCTGGGCACCCAGGAGAGTGGAGAGAAGATCTTGGATACCACTGACATTGGATACCACTCTTCTCTGCAGAGCCTCAGGGGCCCAAGATCCCCTAAAGGAACTGCTTTTTGCATAGCAAAGCACAATGGGGAAGCCCCAACTGCAGAGGGGTTTTGTACATTGAGTGAGTAGGGTGGAAATACTAGAAAATACTAGAAAAAGCAACTGGGGCTGCCAAAGCCCGGCTGGGTTTGCACGGGAGAAGCAGGTCACTGATGATTTAGCAGGTTGGGGCTGGTTTGCACTTCTCAGCCATGGTGAAAGGCTGGTTTCCAGCTCTGCAGAGCCAGACCTCCCCAGCAGCAGTGCTGGTGGTGGCTGCCAGGCCAGAGCAGTGATGTGGCAGTGCCCAGGGGCTGCCCTTCCCCAGGAGGGGGTGGCAGGAGGAAGAGTGTGCAGGGGATGGAGCACAGCAGCCTGCAACTGAGCAACAGGGAAATGAGGCAGCTCTCAAGGGGACACATGAGCAGCCCTCAGGACCAGTGAGATGTGTTTCTCCTTTGGACTAGAGCTTGCAGCAGGTGCTCTGCCTGGCCTCTTGCTGGTTCTCCCCTCATCTCTCCCCCCTTTTCTTGAGCCTTCTCAGAGCCCCCTGTGGAAAAACAAGACATAAACCCTCAGTCAACTAAACCATCCTCCTGCTTGCACAGGACACAGAGAGAGCTGAGCTGCTTCTAGTCCAGCCTGTTGCTTTGGTAGCCTTCCCAACTCTTTGTGAGCTTTCCTGTGCATGCCACCACCAGTAAAGTTGTGGTAATTTCTTCAGTTTTCATCTCTCCCCCCTTTCTATTGCTCCTCTCAAGACATCCTTACTGTGTGGTTTGGATAAACTGCAAGTTGGGCTTCACAGTTTAGCAGGGTGGGGGTCAGATTCCAGGTGCCTGATGTATCTGAGAATTAAGATTCACATGTTACCTGAGAAAACTGCAGTGGCTGTCCCTTTGCACGTGTATAACACTGTGCCCTTGCTGTCCATGTTCTTCCCAGGCCCTTGGGATGCTGTTCTGGCACAAGCACAACATTGAGAAGTCTTTGGCAGATCTGCCAAACTTCACCCCGTTTCCAGATGAGTGGACGGTGGAAGACAAGGTCCTGTTTGAACAGGCCTTCAGTTTCCATGGGAAAACCTTCCACAGGATCCAGCAGATGGTAAGTGGGGGCACAGGAATGAGCAGAAGAGGCTCAGTGCTGAGTGTGCTCAACTCCTGCCTGATGCTCTTGGGAGAGAACAGGACTGTTCCCTAGGTAATGATATTTTATGAGTGTTGCTCCAGAAAAGCCATCCTGCAAGAAAGGAATTAAATGGCCTGAAGCTTTGTGTTTGGCAGGGGACAGGAATCAATGGCTGGGGAGCCCATTGGTTGGTGCTTGGGATCTGCTGCTCTGTCAGTGCTGCTGGAACAGAGGGAAGAGTCATGGAGCCAGGAGATGAAGTCTGAGTTCCATGAGTTAACAGAGCTGCTTCTGCTGTCTTGGCACTCCTAGCAGGTGTCTGTAGCCAAGTGGGTGTTTGTCAGGAGCGGCCTTGTCCCTGGGTTTGTTCTGTGGAACTCCAGTGCCAAGGTGCCAGCCTGCTTGGCACGGCCCCTGGGCTTTGCCAGGGCAGATGGGGCTGTGCAGCCTGCAGCTGAGAGGCAGGGTGGGGGTTCTGGTGGGATCCAGGGCTAAAGTCAAGCTGCAGTCTGAGCTCCAGGCTTCTCTCAAGTGAAGACTCAGCTGCAGTGTCTGGGTGAGAGAGCTGGGTCTTGCTCAGTTCTGTTCTGCCCTCCAAGCTGCAGCAGGCACCTCAAACATGCTCTGTTCAGCAAGAGAGGCTGGGCTTGGGCCTTGTAAACTCCTGTGGCAGAACATCCATGCAGAGTAGCAGTCTTAATGTTGTTTTACCCTTGGGCCCCTGGGACAGAGAACCCTTGGGCCCCTGGGACAGAGAACCCTTGGGCCCCTGGGACAGAGAACCCTTGGGCCCCTGGGACAGAGAACCCTTGGGCCTCTGGGACAGAGAACCCTTGGGCCTTTGGGACAGAGAACCCTTGGGCCTTTGGGACAGAGAACCCTTGGGCCTCTGGGACAGAGAACCCTTGGGCCTTTGGGACAGAGAACCCTTGGGCCTTTGTGTGGCTCCAGCGTGGAGAGACCAGGAGTTCCTTGACAGAGCAGAGCGACTGTGTGTGAACTCCTGGGACTCCCTGACATGTGAAGATGTGAATCTGTGTTCACTTTGCAGCTTCCTGACAAGTCAATAGCCAGCCTGGTGAAGTTCTACTACTCGTGGAAGAAGACCAGGACCAAGACCAGCGTGATGGATCGCCACGCTCGCAAGCAGAAGCGGGAGCGGGAGGAGAGGTGGGTGTGCAGCTGACACCCCTGCAGCCACTCACACTCACTGCCCCAGGCTGGCCTGGACATTCCTCTAACAAACCAGATGTAGGGCTTTCCCCAGAGCCTTTCCTGGTGCCACAGCTTCCTTCCCACTCCTTTTCCCTGCTGCGCTTTGCCTGAAGCCAGCGGGAAGCTGCGGCGGCGAGGTGCTCCCCAGAGCAGTGCTCACTGTCCCAGCACCAGGAGCTTTTCTCTGGCACTGCTGGAGGGTGGGGAGAGTGACATTAGACCTGTTCACAGGCTGATTGGCAGCAGAGCCAGAGCAGCTGATAAGCGGGACTGTGAAGGAAGTAATAAAGAGCTATCAATCTGCCCTTGTTTCCACTCAGCAGAGTGACAGTGTGCACCTCCTGGGGACACTTTCAGCCCGTGCCCCTGCACACACAGACCCTCCCCTGCCTTCTGCTTGCAGAACTTCCCAGTTCAAGGCTGTCAGGCCAAGCTCTGTTCCATGAGGAAGGTGAAGGCTGTGGTTTTGAGTGTCTGACAAGAGGAGAGCACTGGGAGCTCAGGGTGAGCTCCCTGGGAGGGGTATCCCAAGGATCTGGGTGAGGCTCTCAGGAGGTCACTGGCCACTGAGCCTCAGCAGCTTTTTTCCCCTCCAAGAGCTGCTGCTCTAGCACTGGCCAGGGACACTTTGACTCCGGTGAGGGAGGGGGAAGAAAAGTGTTTCCAGGGCTGAGCTGCACACCAGTGACTCACTCCACCTCTCCCATCTCCACTAGCTCAGCACTGCTTGCTCAAGAGGCAGGGCCAGGGAGAATTCTACCAGGCAACTTGGCCTCTGTTTGTTTGGCTTTCTCTGACCTCAGTCTCTTTCCATTCTCTTCTCTGCTGAGATTGTCTTGATTTTTCTTCTCCCCATCCCACCTTTTTTTTTTCTCCTCATGAGAGAAAGAAAACTCTCTTAAAAGGAGTATTTTTTAGTTATTTTTTCTTGTTCTACATGGTTTAGAAACTTTCAACACTACCTGTCTGCTTTCTGTTCTGTGTCATAAATGAAATTACTGCAATCTGGAAACATCCCTGGTACCTGAGCCTGTTTTCTGGGAAAAGCAGCACCTCAGAGCATCTGGTGACTGGGAAAGAGCTCTCCAGGCTGCCATGTGCTGTAGCTCTGACCTTTGAGGAAGGGAACTGCACTGGAAATGTGTCACTTGGTTCACATCTGCAGCACACTGAGCACCAGGCCATCAGGGTCCTGCACCTGGGCAACCAGCATGACCAGTATGGAGTGGGTTTATCACTCCCATCCTGCTCTCTCTGAGGTGTATCACCCAGACACTGCTCTCTCTGAGGTGTTATCACTCCAATATCACTGTTCTGGGGCTAGGCAGGGAAATTCCCCAGCCCCACATCCTCACTGAAACAGCTCCCAGTGCATTTGGGACCAGGCTCCCAGTAGCTGTGGACTGTGAGGGGCCTGGTAGCAGGGGGTGCTGTGAGTTTATTCCCTACAGTTGTGATCACACCAACAAAACAGCTTGTGAATCAGCCTGGGAGGGGGGAGACCTTGCCCAGGTAACTGCTGTCTGGGGGATGGATGGCAGCTGGAGCCACCCAGCAGGGCACTGTGAATTGGGACACCACAGAATAACTTGGTGTTGTAGTTTGTTGTTTTTTTGTTAAAAAAAAAAAAAGCTTTGCTGAGGTCAGCTTCTTTCTTCTGCATCTGGGCATCGTCCCAAATGGTGCAATTAACTTTAGTTGTGTACAGTACAAAGATGCTAAATGGTAAAAATAGGTTCAGTTCCATACCTGATTAAAATGGCAATGAAGCCAGAGTGGCCAGGTGTGCCAAGGTCACTCTCAGTGCCCAGTTTCATGCCTGTTACTGTTCTGTAACTGATAAACCTCTTTCTCTTTTCTAGGGGAATAGGAAATGCGAGGCTGTCGCTGAAAAAAAAACCCAAACAAAGCATTTTTATGCTTGTTATTGAGGAAGTTAATCTGTGTGCTTGTCTGTTTTCACTGCTGAGGAGTTGGATGAAATACCTGCTGTAGCTTTTGGCTGTAATTCATTGTGGCTTGGGTTGCATAGAGTGGAAGTGCTCAGTGTCCCATGTCCTTTAAAAGACAATTTGTGTAGCCAACTTCGTGTCTCTTGCCTTAGTGTGAGCAGATTTACTTTGCTTAAGTACCCTGCTGAGAAGTCTTCCTGTACCAGCTGTGGTCTGTAGTATCTTTAATGCAGAATTTCTTGATTTAAAGCTGAAACAAGAGGAAAAACCCCAACCCCACACACCTCAGCCCCTGGGAATGCAGCTGAGGAGAGCTGTTGGCTTGCTTTGCATCCATGAATTTCCATGGCATGCTGTTCATGGGAAAAGAGAGTCACAAACTAATACAGTGCAGTTTGCTTTTGTCTTTCAGTGAGGATGAAATGGAGGAAGCAAATGGAAATAACCCCATTGATATTGAAGTTGAGCAGAACAAGGAAAGCAAAAAGGAGGTATAATTCTTTTCTTCCTACTGCACAAATCAAAGTGTTTCCTTGCTAGTTACCCATGTAGAAGCTGACAGGATCTAATTTTCTTTATTTGGGCTTTGTGTAGTTGTCACACAAGAAAAGAAGAATTGTCTCCAGAATGATTCTTGGATACTGACAAGTGCAGACAGAGGGTTGTTCTGGAGGTAGCTGGGGAGGTGTAAGATTTACCAGCCCATCACAGCATACTCTGTGAATGTTCCCAGTCTCTTTGGTGCTCCCTTCAGCTGTGTTAGCTTGAACCACCCTCAGTGATGGTTTAAATCCATGGAGTCCACTTGTGTCCCCATGGAGGTGAGGGGAAATGCCCCCTTTAGCCCAGTCTGGGCAGACTGGCAAGAACCCCTTTACTGCACCTTAGACTTCAAGATAAGCTTTGGATGCACTGAAGTCTTCAGCAGTAGTTCTGAGGATTTCAGTGGCAACTCCAGTGCTGAAAAAGGAGGAAGACAAAAAAGGAGAAAGCCTTTGTGTGGCCACTTAGTTTTGTCTGGCAAAGGCATCTTTCTTTGTCATGCACAGCAGTTTTTTGTCCACTTGGGATGTGGTGCTCACACCTTGCTTCAAATACTTCACTTTAAACAGGCACAGAGTTGTGGATGAGAACAGCCACAGAGCTCTGACAGTTCTTGGAGCCTAGCTGGTGATGCTCAACAGCAGAGTGTGTGAAGCCACTCATCTTCACCCTCACAAGGAGCTGACTGCTCAGAAGCCTCAGCAGCACCCAGACTGGAAGGGTTCTTTCTTGGCTAGGTTGCAGCTGCCCACTGCAGCTTCCACTGTGCTCAGTCACCAGTGCTGCCACCTCATTTCCCATTGGGTTAGTGCATGTTCAAGTGTAGATTTAAAGCTTGCATCTGTGAGAGAGCTCCCTGCAGTCTCCTGCACTGTTCCTCCCCTTCCATGCTGGCATGGAAAGGTGGCTCTGCCAGCCTGGCTGCCTCTGCAGAGCTGCCACCAAGCCAGTTGAGTGTGGGAGCAGGCTGTGGGCATCCTTGCAGGGACTCCTCTGGGCTGGAGGGGAAGATGAAGCTCCAAACTGCACTGGTCGGAGCTCAGCAGATCTGGCAGCCTGGGGCTGAGTGGAAATGGCTGAAGAGGGAGCAGGTGTCTGCCAGGGGCAGCTGGTGGTGGATTGTGGTTTCTTCTCACACTGGTTGGGGGTGCAGGGGTGATGATGTCCCTCTAGCCCAGCCCTTCCTGTAAAGAACCTCCCTGTCCCAACAGTGCAAAGGTGGTTTTTCCAGCTCTGAGATGTGCCAGTCAGGGTATGACTTGCAGAGTCATACTGGGATTTCTCAGAGCAGCTGAAATCTCTCATCTCTTTCTCCTTTTGGGGAGCTGCTCTGGAGGGGGAATCTTCTTTGGGTTTTTTTTAAGCACTTTCAGTGTCAGTGCAACTGTTCAGGCTTCCTTGGTGGTGACTCCATGGTACTGAGCTCATTACCCAGAGCTGATTGCTCCACAGCTTCCCTGCTCCTGGAAATAGCTCCCATTTCATCCCTCAGGCTGTGAGACAGCTTGGTTTCTTGTTTTGACACTGGGCTATCCGAGAAGGGAACCTTGTTTGTGTTACAGGCTCTGTAAGACTGGAGAGCAGTGGCAGTATCCAAACAAGCAAGCCCTGCTCCATCCCTGCATTGTCATTCTCCCTGCTTTTCATGAGCTGCTGGCATTCTGCAGAGCAGGGTGTGTGGCCAGGGAAGCAGAGTTTCCAGGATGGGATAGATGCTCAGAGTCTGCACAACATCACTGGGGCCTAGAGGCATTTGGAGCTGTCAAAACCCATTCTGGTGGAGCTCTGCCTTGTTGGCTGCAACACAGAAGAGCCTTCACATTGTCTGAGCTGTGTGGAAACAGCCATTGGAGAGTGTTTTCATGTCTCCTTCATGCTGAAGCTTCTGGGGTGCCTGCACTGTGGGTGTGGAGCATTGGTCATGGTCCTGTGCAGTCTCCTCCTCTCAGGAGGTGCAGGAGTACATCTGAAATGTCTCTCCATGCTGAATGATCTCTCTGGCTGGGTTATCCAAGTGCTGGCTTCTGGAGTGCAGAGCTTGCCTCCTGGCTGGTAGCTGAGCCATCTGGTTTCTCCTGCTCCCCACTCCCCTGTGCAGAGAGAGAGAAGGAACCCATCCTGCAGCAGCAACAGAAACCTCTTGCTCCTGGGGGGCTCTCACAGAGCCCTTTGCACTCAAGGAGGGAAGGAAAAGGTTGAGAGCAGGCAAGTCAAGCACTTCACTGCTCCTGTGTGGCTTGTGAAGAGGGTGCCAGCTTTTTTGTGCCAGCAGCTGTGCAGGGGCCTCGTGGCCCATGGGGCTTTGTGCTCTTTGTGCTCAGCAGCTGCCACAGGCTGGGCAGAAGCTGCAGAGAGCTGCACACCAGGAGACAATAGTGTGCTGGGAGGCCACTCTTGAAAGCTGGCAGGCATCAAGCAGAGGGTTTCAGATGCCCAACCTCCCCTCTTGGCTTTTCCTCTCCCTCACACCCTTCTTCTGTTCCCAGAGCTTTGCCAGGCTCCAGCCACTGGCTGATAAATCTTGGGAGTGAGTTGCTTGTTGAAATTAATTTCTGGAAGAAATGATTTGGGTGTTAAGAGTAGCAGTTGTGCTCTTGAAGGATCTGCAGTGTAGTGTCCCACCTCATCTAGAGGCATCTGCCTCATCCTTTGCCTTGGACAGAAAACAAAGCTAGTTTCATGTGAAATTTTCCCTTTTCTGGAAGAAAGCTAAGGTTTGTTTATAGGCAGAAGTGCATCAGATTGATAGAGCAGTGCTGTGCAAGAGAACCTGGCCTCCAAGAAACTGCACCACAGTCTAGGGATTATTGGAGTCCCCTCTCTCCTCTTTCCTGAGTGTTGACTTGAATTTGGTGTATTCCTTCTGGCTGACACACAGAAAAACAAGTTTCTGTCAAGTGTGTGCAGACAGGGGAAGAATGCAGCTCAGATTCCACTTTGGAGTGTTCAGCTAAACTGGTGAGTTCAGTCCTGCTGATAAAAGCAAGAGGAGAGATTCAGAGTGTTTTATCATAACCAGAGCATTTCACTGCTGGAAAATTGGGCATCTCTCTCCCAAAATGAGCATGGGCAGGAAGACAGCCAGTGTCTGTCAGCATGGGAAGCTGCCTAAAGCAAAAACTGCCCTGTTGGCAAGCTTGTGTTCTGCAACACGTGGAAATGGCTGAAGGTCAGCCCAGGGTGCTTTGGGTTGGAGGGATCTGACAGTGACCTGCTTTGTAACCTGCCTGCTGTTTGCAGGTGCCACCCACAGAAACCCTTCCTCAGGTGAAGAAGGAGAAGCACAGTACACAGGCCAAGAACAGAGCCAAGAGGAAACCTCCCAAAGGAATGTTCCTGTCCCAGGAAGATGTAGAGGCTGTTTCTGCCAACGCCACAGCTGCCACCACTGTGCTCAGACAGCTGGACATGGAGTTAGTCTCCATCAAAAGACAGGTACCTGGGGGCACTTCAGGAGGAACTCTGGTTTTGGTGGTGGTGCCTGTCCAGAGCACAGGCTGCAGGGATGATCCACAGCATTCTGTAGCTGAACTGAGCAGCTGCCAACTCCTGCAGCCTGGTGTCTGACATCTCCTGTGCTCCAGTGCTGGGGCCAAGCTGCACCTGAACTGAGACAGGAAAAGTCCCCAGCACTCACCTGAAGGAACAATTTTGGTGCTTAGTGTTTCTTACAGTGCAGAGCACCTGCCATTCTAACTGTGAACTGCCCTCAGGTGATACTGGCTCCTGCAGTACCTGATCTCTGCAGCAATCACTTTCCCTTTCTCTGTGGCACTTCTGGAACAGGCAGTTGGGTTTGGTCTTTCTTGGGCACCATACAAACTTCCCTAAGTACCTTTTGCTTCCCTGCCATTTCAGCAGATGTTTTTCAAATACCTGTTAATAGAGACAGGTTTGCTACCTGACTTTGTTGCCTAGATCTGAACATTTTCACTGTTTTTAAAGCAGGACTCTGTCTCAAGCCCTTTATTATAATAAACTTTGCAGAACTGGTATTTTGGCCTAAAGCCTTTTCCTTGTGACTCTGGGAGAAGAGGAGCTCCCTGGCAGTCTCTGATCCATCCCTTGCTGTGAATGCTGCTTTCCTTACATTGGGCTTTAGACAGCCCTGGAAGCTGGGGCAGTTCTTGCTCCAAATAATTCCCAGCCAGGACAGAATAAATGAAATGGGCTCTCTGCTTTGCCAGCTGTTCCTGCATTCCTTTATCCCAGGACAACCAACTTTCTTTTTCTGGGGAGGAAAAGTGGAATGCTGAGCTCGTGAGGTTCCTGCTGGGGCTGCTGGAAGAAGGTTTGTCCAAATAAATGTTTAATATTGCTAAAGGGCTGAAACTTTTCTTTCCAGATCCAGAACATCAAGCAGACAAACAGTGCTCTCAAAGAGAAGCTTGAGGGTGGCATAGAACAGTACAGGCTGCCAGAGGTAGGCTGCTTTGCTCTGCTGCTTTCTTGTGGAGCTCAGTGCTGAGCTGCACACCAGGGCTGTTGGTTTCCAGGGCCCTGCTGAATGAAGTGAGACTGCTGCTGTGCAGGGGAAAGGGGAGCTGGGGGAGGACAGAGCAGTGTTTGGCCAGTGGAAGTGTTTCTAAGAGCAGCATGGATATCCCAGGTGACTGACAAAGCATGGTGTCTCCATTTGCCCCTGGGAGAGGCAGCAGCTCTGCTCTGAGTCACTGAGGTGCAGGAGGGGGTGTGAATGGCCAGTGTCTTTCTCTTGGCACTCGGTGCTTCTGCTGCTTTCCTTCCAACCCTGGCACCTCGTGCTGGAAATCATTTGACCCAAGATTACAGAGGGTGGCTGTGATAAAAAGAAGCAGGTGCTCTGGAAGAGGGTGGCCCTTGGTTATCTGCTCAGCCCAGTCCCTATCTCTTTGTGCTGCCATGATTTAGGGGCAGAGCATTTGTCAGTCAGCTGAACGGGTGCCACGTGCAGCTGCTTGTGTTCAGAACACTGTTGCTGCTGCAAGCAGAGAGTCTGACCAGCAGCTCATTCTTTGCTGTGGTTTTATGAGCTTAGAGACAGTGCAGGTTGTTGCTTATGAACATGAAGTTGCCTTTTCTTTGGTGTGCAGGTCGTTCAGAAGTTCAATGCACGTTGGACCACAGATGAGCAGCTTCTTGCTGTGCAAGGTAAGGCCCTGCAAGTCTCTTTGCCCTGCAGCTGGGGACAGTCACAGCTCTGCTGCACTTCAGAGCAGTGCTTCCCTGCACTGGGAGTTTGGTGTTGCCATGTCTTCTGCACAAGGAATGGGATTGAACAAGAAACTGTACCCACCCTTCTCCTCCCTGGGCAGTAGGCAGTGCAGCCTGTGAATGCCTGCAAATGATCTCTGCTTGCCCAAGCTCTCAGAAGGGGACACTGCTGGGGTCCCTGCTCTGCCCTTTGCCTGCATCATGGCTCAAGTAGTAAAGACAGATTTGACTTGACTCTGCCCACACCTCAGTTTTCTTCTGTTCTCTGGGATAGGCTCAACTGTGTCTCTTGAAATTTAGACTGTTTTTCCCCTGAATTACTCTGAGAGAGGCTTGAAATCTTGATGGTAGTTCAGCTTTGGGTGCCTGTGCTGCGACTGGAGCCTGATCTCATGGAATGATGGAATGGTAGAGGCTGGAAGGGTCTGGAGCTGGAGTCTGATCCCCTGCCAGGGCAGACCACACAGGAACACATCCAGGCAGGCTCTGCAAGCCTCTGGAGAGGGGGCTTTGTGCTCTTTGTGGGAATAACAAGAGTGTTTTTTGTTGTCTGTTTGTGTTGCTTTCAGCAATCAGGAAATACGGGCGAGACTTCCAGGCCATCTCTGATGTGATTGGAAACAAATCTGTGGTGCAAGTGAAAAACTTTTTTGTAAATTACCGCCGTCGCTTCAACATCGACGAGGTGCTGCAGGAGTGGGAGGCAGAGCATGGCAGAGAGGAGACAAATGGAGCCAACAGCCAGAAGCCTGTCAAATCCCCTGAGAATTCCACTAAGATGTCCGAAGAGGAAGATGAGGTAAATCCAGTGTAACAGTCCCAGCCTGAGCTCTCTTCCCATGGGTCTATATATAGAGATATATGCTCTTTGAAAAGCCATTTTGACAACCCTCAGTGTGAGCTATTTCATTTTCTCTGGCTACACAGATTCCAGTACTGGTTTAGGGAATTGGGAATTCCAGACACATGGAAGTGCAATTAAACAGTTAATTTGCAGCTCTGACAGTATCTGCACCCCAGCAGTATGTGGACAGTTGAATGCCTCTTGCTGCTGAAACCTCCTCCATCTTTATCTCACTTGGATGTTTCCCCTGCACTCAGTTCTCCAAGCTGTTCTAGGCTTGGCTTTGCTGGGCTGGGCAGGGTTCTGAGCAAAGCTCAGCCTCCTGTTTGTGACAGTGGGGTGGGGGAAGGGACCAGAGCTGTGAACAAGGCCAGTGTGCAAAGCTGCTCCCTCTGGGATTGCCTAGGGATAAAGTTTCCTTGATTTTACCATGGTTTCTGCGAAGGCAGGTTCTAGAAACAGCTTGAGAGAGAGAACACTTGTGCAAAGACAGGGTGTGTTTCAGGTTAACTAAGAGACTGTAAAGTGTTTAAACAGGAAAGCTAGTTACAGAAATGTAATTTTCACACAATGTTGGACAAGAGAACCCTGCATGGTGGAAATGGCTGAGCTGGGGCTCCCTTTAGCCTGATTTCAGAAGACAGCTTGGCACAAAAGCCCTGTCTTCTCAGTGAAAACACAGCCAGCAGCCTCTGGCAAATCTTGGTCTTGTGGACTGAAGGTTCCTCAGTGTGCTGTGTGTTTTTGTGGCCCCAGTGATGGCTGGCTCTCTCGTGTGCTGCCATTCAGGTGTTTGGAGGGCAGGATTTCCTTGCCTCACAAATCCAAGATGCTTGTGTCTGGGGACTGGGGCCAAAGGTTGGGACAGAGGAACAAAACTAAACTCTGAATACTTGGCTCCTCAGAAGGGTGTGAGTGAACTTGTCCCACTGTTCCAGAACTGAGAGCAGGGCAAAGCAGCAATGGTGCTGGTTTGTAGCCATCCATTTGAGAGCCTGCTGGTTTGTGTGACTCTGCCTGGGACCAGCAGAGTTACCAGTGACTGCTACCAGTGCAGACCATTTTCTTTTCACTTGAGAGAGTAAGAAAATGTGTTGGGTTGCATCAGGAACTGCAGTGTGCCAAGTGTGTGGAGGCTGGTGCCAGCTCTTGCCTAGCTGCCTGTGCAAGGTGGGCTCAGCAGAAGGCTTTGCTGGCCTGTCACCAGAGTCCCTTGGGTGCTCTGTCCCCTAGCATGCCTTGGCTACCTGGCTGCCAGCCTAGCAAAAGCTTTGTCAGCCCTCTGCTCTGGGAATTCCCCTTCAGTGTATTTGCACAGCAAGGGGCCACAGTTCCCTTTTTGGTGTGTGTGATTTAGGGTCTGGGTTTCTTTCTGCAGGGGGGGAGGTGAGACTGCTGATTGATGCTAAAGCAGCCTGAACTGCAGGCTTGATTCTTGCAGGTTTATACTCCCACCAGATCCTGGCATGGCTCAGAACAGGGGAAGCTGCTGCCATTCCACATGCCAGGGTTGTCCCATCTTGTCACCTGTAATGCTGTGGATCTGGGGTGTAGTTTGGAGATGCAGGGAAGCCTTTGTGTATTCATTTTTAAACTAAACATCTCCTTTTTCTCCCACCCCCCTTTCCCCCCTTCCCTCCAGGCTACTTCTGTTCTTGATGTCAGATATGCATCTGCTTCGTGAGAAGGTGCTGTAGCCTAGAACAATTTGTGTTGACTACTGTGTTATCCAGGATATCAGGTATTAGCCAACCTCAGACAGCCATCTGCATCCTATCTGTGGACAAGCAGCTATTACCAAAAAAGGCAAACGCTTCCAGTCCTGTGCTACATCTGCCTTAAATCTCCCCCCAGTCCTCCATCCTGCCTCCACTTTTCTTTCAGGAGCACCCAGGTAGCTCAGCTTTCCATTTCACCAACGTCCTGCTTAAGCATTGGGATCTCTAGAACCAGTAACCAGCTGTCTGTAAATTTTGACCAACCTGCAAAGCGAGGAGCTCCTTAGCCAGCCCCACAGTAACTCTCTCCCCATTAGGAGTTCTTAGGATCCTTGGTCCATAGGGTATAAATCCATATTGCTGCATGGCCTTGTGGTCTCTGCTTCCCCTGTATTCTTAGGATGACACTATTGCTAGTGAGCTTTCCACAAAGGAGAGGCCTGTGCACATGCCAGTGGTGGTGGGTCAGAAATGACAGGGCATGTTAACGAGCAATCTGGAGTGATGCAGAGTGCTAGGAGATGGGATTCCCAAGGTTGTAGATGTAACTCATTAACACTTCTGCTTTGTGCAATTCTTTCCACTGTATTTGTGTGTGCTTGCTTCATAGAAAGCTCCCCGATGGAGATTTTTATTCCTGAGTATTTTAATAGCTTTTATTTAGTGAGAAAGGGAAACCTGAAACTCTTTGATACGCTGTTTAACCCCTGGCATTCAGCATTTGCATTGTAACTTGTTCAGTGAGTGCTACACAACTTTCTTTTTCCTGATCCTCTGTGGGATTAAGTCAAAAACAACTTTCTCTGGTGCCTCTCCTTTTTGGAATATGTGCCTTTTGACATTTGGCTACCATAGGTCACTTTCTGTCCCAGTGTCTCGTTCCTCTTCAGAGCTCTGCTTGCCAAAGACACAAAACTACTTCTCCCACTGGAAGTCTGGATGGGGGTTGGAGCAGAAAATTCAACCTTCGAGTAGTTTTTGGTCTCTCGAAGCGTAGCGGAGACCTGGGTGAACTTCATTGGCCATGTAAACCCTCCTGAAGCACACATCTCTGTCATGTTCTCAACCAAAATATGCAAGTTGAAAAATCTTTCAGAGGTGCTTTTCCAAAATCCTTGGTGCATTGCAGCTTTCAAATCCCCAGCCCCTCTGCTGCTGGGGTGCCCCGTGCTGCAGCCGACCTGTCTGGCTTGAACTGGAGCTGTGCTGGACACTCCTGTGTGGGGACGTTGCACCTTGAACCAGGTAGTTTCTGGCTGCTGAGGGGACATTGCACCTTGAACCAGGTAGTTTCTTGCTGCTGAGCAGATGCTCAGAGAAGCTCCAAGCAGCAGCATTACTTCTTGTCCAGTGGGAAGTTGCAGAATAACACTAGTCACAAAGCATTTGGAAATGGTTAATGACGTCGGGAGAGGCGCCAGTTGTCTTTGCAGTGGTAAAAAAAGGAGCTCTTTTGTCCCCCTGCAGAGGGTCCAAGCCAAGGGGACACACAGCAGTGCATGGCAGCAGCCTCTCCTAACACAGCCTGCAGTGAGCTAGCCCAGAGCTGAGCTGCTGCAGCTCTGAGTCTAGCCCTGACCTTGGTGCTGCTGCTTGAGCTGCTGGGGTGGTCTGTGTGCCAAGGGAGGGAGGCTAATGCCAGGCAGCTGCCAGAGCCAGCTCTGTCTGCACCTCCTGCAGTGCAGCACAACCCCAGGGGAGGCAACTTCATGTGCAGCTGGGGGTGCCTCCCTCGTGTGAGCAGGAATTCCCCATTGGGAATCAGGTGAGGGAGCAGAGAGGTGTTACCTGGGGCAACCCAGAGCCCACACAGGTACAGCTGTCCTGGGCAGTTTCACTCTGGTAGCTCCAGGGAGGTGTTTGGAGGTGGTGGGAGGATGGGAGGGAGCTATTCCCTAGCCTCTCCATGGCAATCCTGGACTCCCAAGATCAGGGCAGCATGCTCTGGTGGTGACCCTGCAGATCTCCCTCCAGGCTTGTGTGCCAGGTGGAGTTGGCAGTCCCTGGTGGGCAAGGACCCTAGCTGTTGGTGTGGCTGAGGGTTAAAGACCAGGCAGCTAAGCACTGTGAAGTCAGCCCTCAGTCCTGGTTAGGAACACCCTGGCATGACCCCTGCTGGTGCCAGTGCTCTGAGCCAGCCCCCCGAGGGCAGTGCAGTTGGCCTCCCAGCTGCTGGAACTCCCCTGCTGGGGGGATGAGTTCCCTGGGAGGACCTCTCATCGGTTTTCTGCCCTCAAATCTGTCCCTCTGACGATCAGAAAAGTTGTGTTTTGGCTTCATCCCCACGGGGTAGGGGGGGAAATGTGTATAATTCCTGATGTTAGGAAGAAAAAAGTTGTTTAATTCCTTTTTTTCAGTTGACTGCTATCCTATTGTAGTTGGTAACACAATATAATAGCACTGTATTTTAAACCTTTAGTTTTTTACATCCTCTTGAACTGTGTTTTTAAACACAATGAAATCATTTTAGCTCTTGGAAGTTTAAATGGTTTGGTCTTGTTTAGGTGAAGACCCTCTAGCTATTTTTGTTTTTCAATGGGTCAAGCATTAGGGACATCAACTGGTTGCATTCTGATTAGAAGGGTCCACAAAGGTAACTGTGTCAGAATATTCACTTCAATTTTGTTTCTCAAACTATCAATGTGAATGTCATAATTATATATATTTTGTGGAAAATGGGAAATTATTTCTCCTAAGTATAAGTTATTGTGCAAAATATGGTATGGTTAAAGAAAATGATAGTTTAAGTTTTAGTTTTAGAAATCTTAAAGATATAAAAGTGTATTGCATATGCATAAACAAATTTCATTTGTTCTATTTAATTTTTATGTAGTCGTGTAAAGTGCTGGGTATCTTCTTTTTTTTTGCTTATCCATTAAAACAACCTTGTTACTTGAATATTCGTGTTTAACTGGTTTGAAACAGTGATCAATTTTTGTAATATTACCTTAAAACCAAGGGAAAAAACAAACAAATCCTTGCCTCAGTTGTGCTTCACAATACAGCAACAGTGTACAATCAGATGCTAGAGACCATAGGAGCCATAACTGGTAGTGCAACCACAAGGGTTGTGTCTTGATATATTTGATACCAATGGGGATAATGAATTCTTAATATATTTTTACAAGTTTGCAACCAGGAAGACCCCATGAACACCCACCAGAACACTTTTGTAATAGCTGATACAAGAGTAAAACTCTTTATTCTCTGAAAGCAACGTCCTGACAAAACATTTTTCTTTCCTGTACAAACACATCCGAAACTTTCTATTGAAATATGCTCATTGTCACTTTAAAATTCAGTTTCTCTTCTCCAAGATGCTGTTGGTATTCTTGCACACCAAATATGAGCCAAACAGTGCATTACACTAACTTGATCACTGGGTTTGTGAACACAAATCTCCTCATGGATGAAGTGCAGAAGCAGAGTGGGAGATTTTTTTTTTCTGATACTGCATTTTTTTTTCAACTCCTTATGAAACTTTGTGCAGCCCATTCAGCAGTGAGGGGCCCTCTTGACAAAAACAAGAAAAAAAGTGATTTTTTTTATTAGCTCCAGCTTGTCTTCAGCAAGGTAAAATCTAGTGATCTTGTGCAATGCCCCTAAAGTAAGTACTTTCTGCCACTCCCTGGATTAATGCAGCTTTTCCTGTCGATAGTAAAGCACAATTGCAGTGAAAGTTCCAGTTCAGAAGATGGAAGGTCAGTATAGTCTATGCATGTTGTATAATAATGAGTGTTTACATTCATATTCTCCTAAAATTAAAATTTATACTGGAGTGTATAGTATTCCATTATGTAGATTTTATCAATTTTGTTAACTGCTTATAGATTGCTTAAAAGAAGTTTTTTCAAGATTTTAAAAGATGTATAAGGTTAAGTTTGCAAATATAATGGAAATGCTGTATAGCTTTTGAAGTGATAAAATACTCGTTGGGGTTTTAAAGAAAGTATGTTGTAATAATGCTGTTGTAAGTAATATTTTAAATGTCTTTTTTGCCTGTTTTCTATTATTCAGCACACTTACTGTGATGAATGTTCATAGCATTATAAAATTGCTTAGCCACTGAAAAGTAACATTTGGTTTTGGATTATTTTACTGTATGAGGAATTATAGTGGGGTAAATTCCTTTGTGAAATTCTACATAATTCATTTTTCTATGATTTCCAATGTTTGCTGACATCAAATAAAATTTTTTTCAAGCCATTGATGTAATAAAATACGTAGTAAAATGATACTGATGTAAAATGTGGTTCTGAAATATAACTGATCCCCTGCTTT
>JAOEGS010002727.1:0-11419 GCA_025447755.1 Corythornis vintsioides | reverse complement strand
CAGGGAGACTCCAGCAGCCTTTCCTAGGGGCTCCCAGCCAGAGCTCTGCCTGTCTGTCCCTGGGCTGAAGGCCTCTGCCTGTCTGTCCCTGGGCTGAAGGCCTCTGCCTGTCTGTCCCTGGGCTGAAGGCCTCTCTGTCTGTCTGTCCCTGGGCTGAAGGCCTCTGTCTGTCTGTCCCTGAACTGAAGGCCTCTGTCTGTCTGTCCCTGAACTGAAGGCCTCTGTCTGTCTGTCCCTGGGCTGAAGGCCTCTGTCTGTCTGTCCCTGGGCTGAAGGCCTCTCTCTGTCTGTCCGTCCCTGGGCTGAGGGCCTCTGTCTGTCTTTCCCCAGTCTGAGGGCCTCTCTCTGTCTGTCCCCTGAGCTGAGGGCCTCTGTTTGTCTATCTGTCTGTCCTGGGCTGAGGGCCCCTGTCTGTGAACAGGCATCAACACTCCAGACACTCCTTTGGAACAGGAGCTGCCTCGCAGGGTGTGCTGTGGGCTGGAGCTGAAAGGGAGAGTTCACGCTGGTGCTGGTTTTGTGCTGAGATCTTCATCTAATCCCCAGGATCTGCTTTATGAAACACCAAGTGTGGATTTTATCTCCCAATCCACCCATTCTGAATGATAGTGTTTGAGAGATCTGGGTAGCAAACTTGTCTCATTCACCTCCAACGTGCTCTGGCTTAGCCACCCAAACAGCTTGGAGCTAATCAGAGCAAATGTCATTTCTGCTCTTGCTTTAGTAAACAGTAAACAAAACGTGTGTATGTGAAAACACAGCAGAAAAACCCCAACAAAACCGAAACCAAAATCACCCCCCCAGAGCTCAGCCAGCAGGGCTGGAGGAGTTGTGTTTGCTGCAGAAGGGCTAGGAAGGGAATTCCTGTAAAATACTAAGGGAACTAGTTTCTGAAGTCATCACGAAGGGGAATCTCGAGGACAGCAGCATACGGGAGGGCTGAGCTTTGGTAAAAAATGGAGAAATCACCTGGAAGTTTCCCCTGCTGAACAGGGAGAAGTTTGGATGGAAGAAGGCTGCAGGCCTGGCCTAACAAGGGCAGCAAGAAGCAGGGATTTGGAGGATGGGGAAAAACAGGGGTCAGCCAAGGAGTTCACACTGGGAAAATCAGGAAAGGGGAGTAGAACTGATGTCACACTGGTGAGGGTAAAGTCAGCATGGTTTTGATTCTGGAGGGACACTCCACTAAGGCAGTTTGGAACAGGAGGAGGTGTGTGGGGTGGTGCAAATAAAACATGAATGTGTGAACTGGGAGGAGCTTTTTCCAATCCCAGTGCTTTGAGGAGCAGGTAGAATTTGTCTTGACACCTTACATAAGCTGTATGGCTTAGCAAGACCTGAATAGTCTAGATTTTTGACACTATGTGACTGACAAAAGTGATCTGATTTCTCAAAAAGATGAATAGGAGCTGCAGGCTTCCCTGATGCTGCCTTGTGTATTCAAGGTGTAGAGTAAGGATGGGAAGGAGAATGAGGTGAATTAATGGAAGAGTGGGTGCAGTGGGTTTGCCAGAGAAAGCCTGGTGCCTGGCTGCTCAGGGTTCATCAGGGGTTGGGGATGTTGCTGCCTGAGCTTGCTGTCCAGAATCTCTCCACAGGCAGTGGAGTTGTCTCTGGTTTTCTTGTAAAGGTGCTTTTTTTGTTCATGTAGTTACTCATTCTTGTTTCTGCAGCCTCCTGGGACAGAGAGGTTACAGTGCTGTACAGATGAAAGCTGAGTAATTGAGATGGTTTCAACGCTTTCACATCTTACTAAAAGTTCAATGTTTACTTAATACCTTGTAAACGCTCAGGAGAATACAGCTTTGTTTAAAAATTCACAGCCTCCTAAATGCTTCCAGCAACTTCTGGTCACTTGGGGGGCCTCAGCACTGCTCAGAGGCGTTCCTGTGCTCCTGGAGGAGGAATACACTGGCATTTCAGCTGCTTTCTGCCACAACTAAATCAGCATTCACTCACCTCTGAGCTCAGGCTGGAGAGCAGTCGTGTTGGTGTCAACACCTCCCGTCTGCAGGCATCAGGACTTGATGATGTGTCCTTCCCATGGATAAGCCAGGCCTAGAAGGATTGCCAGGGAGGGCTTGGTTTGCCAGCCTCTGGGTCTTCGGGAGGTGCCACCCTTAGTTGATGGGTGGAGGAGCAGTTCTAGTCCCTAGAATGTGACTTTAAGCAGAGCTCTCAAGCTGGTGTGCAAGAGGTTGGTAGTGGATGTTGTCTAACAGCAAAGGGGTGTTTGTGACTTGTCTAAAGCCCTGTGAAGGTGATGAAGGGAGTTGAGTTGAGCTGAGTGTGGCTGTGGCTGACCCAGCTGGAGGAACAGTGTGAGGTGGTGTGCAAGTGGCAGACTGGAGGGATGGGTCCTTGGTTTGATGCAAGACAGACATCCGTATGGACTTGCTTTCTGAACACTGAGTTCTCTGATGCCAGCAGGGTGTTGCCCTTGGTGTTGGCTTAGCAGTGATGGTATTTCTAGCAGAATCTTCTGGAAGCTTCTAAGCAGGGATAATGAAAGCACAGAGGAGAGCTGGAGAGCACCAAGAAGAGAGTCATGGTGTTCTGCCCACCAACAAGGTCTCTGGGCTGTGCTCCAGCTGCAGACCCGTGTGGGTGTCTCCAGATAACAAAAGCAGCTGTGAACTTACATTGGGAGCAGACTGGGGGGGAGTGGAGGCTTGGGATCTGTGATCCCACCTCTGGGACCATTCCTGAGCAAGGGCTGAGCAGTTTGCTCTGTTTAGACATCACAAAGCCCACTTAGTCCTGCCAGCCTCTTAGAGCAGGTTGTTGCCCTGGAGCAGCTGGAGCCGTGGAGAACACTCCCAGTCTGCTCAGCCTGTGGCTGTGGTGATGCTCAGTGAAGTGTCTTGTGGGCAGACCCCAAAGGGCCCCTTCCCTGGGTGGCTCTGGCTCAGTTTGCTTTATTTTTTGCCCACTAATGATTGCAGTGAGTTTCGCTCGGTGGTTTGTGTTCATCTAAGGGAGCTGTCTCAGTGCTGGAGAGAAGGCAACGTGTCACTGAAGTAAATTAGTACGTGCAGACTGCATCCTGAAGTGTTTGATTAATGCTTGCAGGAGCCTTTGGAAGCTGTATTTATTGTTTGTGGCTGGAAGCTGGGCAGTGGGAGCTGCTGCCTCCCAACGTTGCCTCCAGCACAAGCTGTGGCCAAAGCCACATTCCCTGCAGGAGGAAGGGGCAGGGCTGTGTCCCTGCACTCCCTCTGCTCCTTCCCACACACTCACAAGCTCTTTCATGTGGGAAGCCTGGCATAAATCCAGATTATTCCAGCCATCCAAAGACACTGCAGTCTACTGTGAAGAAATCCCCCCCCTAGTTGCCCAGGGGTGAAGCTGAGGCTGCAGAAAGGCAGGAATGCTGAGGGGCTGCAGGGAAGTGGTGCCAGCCCCTGGGGAATGAAAGGCAGGAGGTGTAGGCTTTGCTGTGGGTGCAGGGAGCAGCTCAGAGCCCCCCCAGCAGGCAGGATTCCCTTCTGTGGGGCTGCCCAGGTGGGTGCTTGTGGCAACAAGCTCTTGCTGGAGTCCTGGGAAGGAGGCAGCAAAGGGAACGTTCATTAGCAGAGCTGAGTGACAGATGTGCCACGTTCTCTGCTGCTGTGAAACTCGGAGTTGGGTTGTCTTTGCTAGACAAACTGGTTCTTAACAGCCTGTGTTCAACGTGGGAGTGCCAGGTGGCACCTCCAGCCTGTGCTCTGCCAGAGTGGGTAAAGCTCTGAGGAGTGGAGGATGGGGAAGGTGTTCCCAGTGGCTCCAGAAAGCAAATTAATCTTGTCAGATGACAATCCAAGCAATGCCTGGTCCAAAGGACTGGGAGCTGCTTGAATAAATTATGAATCACAAATGATTGATTTGGGGATTTTCTCTGAAGCCTGGGTGAGTGTAATTGGAGGGGGAGGCACAAGCTGTGCTAAGGTGCACAAGAGCCCAAAGAAATGATCAAAGTGGGTGAATTCTTGCAGGTTTTGAAGGCTGTGTTTTTGTGGCACAACACAGCCATGTTTTGTGTGGGTTATCCCCCCACTCAGACTCCAGTAGCCCTCAAACCTCCCATCTGAGGAGCTCTGCACCAAGACATCACCACTTGCAGCTCCTTGGGGACTTCTCTAGGTCTCCTAGTGCCTCTGTCCCACACTCCTGTCTTCTTGTGGATGGGTTTGAAGCCCCCAGCTGCCTTCTGGTGCACTGTGGTAGATCCCGTGTGTTCTATGTCAGCTTGAGCTGTGTGGAGTCCCACAGGTGCCCATCTGCACAGGTAGCAGGACAGCAGTGGGAGCAGATGGTGTGTGTGGAGGAGGTGTTCTGTCTTGGAACTAGAGGGAAGACCCTTCCTCCAAGCCCAGAACCAGAGGGGAGACCCTTCCTCCAAGCCCAGCCCTGTTCAAGGGGCTCACTCAGCCT
This sequence comes from Corythornis vintsioides, assembly GCA_025447755.1. Taxonomy (NCBI): domain Eukaryota; kingdom Metazoa; phylum Chordata; class Aves; order Coraciiformes; family Alcedinidae; genus Corythornis; species Corythornis vintsioides. The sequence continues at coordinate 7,006 of JAOEGS010002727.1, read as the reverse complement.
CCTGGGCCAAGCAGTGCTGTTTTCTTTGGGAAGTGATGTCCCAGGAGGACATCTCTGCAGGCAATTGTGGGAGCTTACCCTAATTATCCCTTTCTCCCCTCTCCTACATACTTCAGCAGTTCCCATCAGGTGAGAAATGCCAATTTATTCAGAGTGACTTCTGCTTGATGTGACTATTTCCAGGGCGTTTATCCTATCTCTCCACTTCCAGAACATCAGCTCTTGTCACACCTCTGATTTATTCCTGAACTGTAGCCTAGCTCTTGGAAAGATGCCCAGGTTTGACTTCAAGCAACAATGAACTCACAGAGTCCCAGAGCAGGTTGCTTTGGTTGTTAAGTTACCTTTGCTGCCTTCACTTGCCCAGCATCTGCTTGTTTGTTGGGTTATTTGGTTTTTTCACCCCCTACTTGGTGCATCTCCTCGTGCTGTTTTCTGCTAGGTTAAAGACCAGTAGCAGACACTTCTTCCCAGCCTGGAGATGCACCAGGAGATGAAGAGGAGGCAGCTACAGCTGATTTTGATGAACAGAGGGGTAAGAGTTTTGTGCTGTCCCATGAGAAGGCAGAGTCTGCAGAGCTGACATGTCCTCCACTCACACCCATGGCATTTGGCACTGGTAACCCATGGAATCTCCTGTGTTTCCCAGTTACCCATCTGATAAACAGGCTATCAGACAGGCTCCTGCTTTGTTGCTGTGCTGAGGAAGCTCTGGCAGCCAGGGAACGTGTTCAACCTGATCTCCTTTCCAGGGTTTCCCATTCACAAAAGGCAGTTCCCTCTCCTTGGGGCCCGTCCTCGTGCGTCAGCCACAGGCATGGGAAACAAACATCCACGTGTGGCAGCCCCTCCTGTGCCAGGAACCTGGCAAGAGCCCATCTCCCAGCAGGGAGGAGGATGCTGAGTGCAGAAAGTGATTCAGTGCTTGTCTAGCGAGCAGAGCAGAGTGCTCAGCTGCCTGCAGGAAAAGCAGGCTTGTGGGACTGGAGCTGAGCTCATTCATTCCCTCATCCCTGCACTCAGCTCCCTCAAAAAGGGAAATATAAAACCAGAGCAATTCTGCAGCTTTGCCTCTAATTGGCAAGGAGCAGGCAAGAGGTCTCAGGTGCTGAAAGAAGTCTCTGAGAAAGAGAAAATGGGAAAAAAATAATATGTGGGCCTGGAGGGCATCAAGATCTTGAGGCAAAAAATAATATGTGGGCCTGGAGGGCATCAAGATCTTGAGGCAAAAAATAATATGTGGGCCTGGAGGGCATCAAGATCTTGAGGCAAACCCAGGCAGGGAGCTGGTTTGGGCTCCTCTGGGAAGGGCACAGGGGTGGTTCCAGTCCCCACGTTCTGTCCCAGTGATACCCAGGGGCACCACTGCCCGTGTGCTGCCTGGGAGGAGCTTTCTGGGTGCCACCTTCAACTCAGTTTGCAGTGACACTTTTTTTGCTGCCAGCTTCATGAAATCTAGGTAAGCAATTCTGGATTTCATCCTCTGTGCTGCTTCAATCCTTGAAGTCACTCAGTCCTTCCAGTGAAGCAGCCAGTCCTGCTCTGTGCACACACAGACTCCAGAAGCTCATTCCCAGTTTTTGCCCTCCAGTTTTCCATGCCACCCCTGCTGACCATATCCTGTGATGGTTTCACCATGATAACCAGCAGACAGCAGATAACCTGTTCTGTTGCAAACTTTCACAGCTTTTTTTCTGTCAAAATAGCTGTTTTTGTCAAAAAAAACCCTTGAGGAAAGCATGTCCAGTGTGGGAAATGATGGGAAAGCTCTGGGTCTGTGGGAGAGGCTAAAGGAGGAACCTCCTGCGTGTGCTTTGGAGCTGTCCCTGTAGGAACAACCCCTCTTGCCTCTTCCCAGGCATGTTTTCTGCAGGGAAAGCTTGGATTGCCCTCTTTCCTAAGCCAGTCTTTGTCCCCATGGCTCCTGAAACAAGCCCAGGAGTCTGTGGCAGACACACAAGCAGCAGGGCTTGTGGGAGCTGGGAGCTTTCTTGCAGGGAGACAACCTCTGAGTGCACTGATGCTTGGTTGGAAGAGCCAAGCCTCCCACTGCTAGTCCAGGAGCTGCCTGTGCTGGTGTGCTCATTGCCCCTCAGCTTCAGCCACCGTGGGACAGAAGGGCCTGAGATGGTGTGGGGAAGATGCTGCTGCTTCTCCACGCCCCTGGAGATGGGCTCAGACAATGGTTTTTCTTTTTCCTCTAACAGACAGCAGTAATTAAATGTCCCTTTCCTTACTGTCTCCTCTGGCAATTGAGAGAGGAGTTATTAGAGGCTCAGTGACTTGCAGCTGCACAGCTCAGCCACCTCCCACCCAGCACCCCAGCAAGGTCAGGGGCTGCTGTGAGAGCTGCTGCACAGGGGGCAGCACCGTGGCACTCCTGCTGTGATGCCCTGCTCTCTGCAGGGAGCTGGCAGCTGTGAGCCCCCAAGGAGGCCTTCCATTACATTCCATTCCTGCTTGCTTTTCAGAGATGCTCCCTGAGAAACAGGAGTGAGAAGGACTGTTTTCCCGTGATTGCTTTTGAAGAGGAAAGGTAAGCTGCTGAAAACACCACCCGTGCCTCTGCCAGTCCCTGTGAAGGCAGCTTGGTGTGAGGGGCCAGCAGAGATGCTTTGCTCAGTGAGCTCGTGTTGCTCAGGAGGAAATTTCCTACGTTAAAATCTCCCCAAGCAAGGGCAGCAGCACAGAGATGAAGTGTCAACATGAAGCTTCAGCTGTGGAAAAGGAAAATATATGACAGCTCTCAGGAGAAAGAAATCCAGCATGTTTTAAGATGCAAACTCTGCTAGGGCTTCCTTTCCTCTGAACAAAACAGCCCAAACTGTCCCATGTGGGTGACTTCAAGTGACTGGCTTGCTTTTTTTCTATGTTTACTTCATGCACTTACACTAATTGAAATGCTAGTTATATTGAATGAGTCTTTAAAATTGCCCTGGCCTCACTATATCCCTGCAAATGTCACAGGAAAAGGACATTTAATTATAGCCTGCTTCAGGAAAGAAAAAAAAAAAAAGAAAAAAAAAAGAAAATCAAGATTAAATTAATACTAATGTCTGTTTGAAAAATATAATAAATGTTAGACTAGGTGAGCAGAATGAACAATTGACTGCAGCTTTGCAGGATACTGCTCTGGCAAATTCATGGAAAATTCAAGCCCATTAGCATCTCCAGTATGTTGCAGAGGAGTATGAGCAGCAGTTGCAGCTACTCCCCTGCCCAGCTGGAAGAGCCCTGGGTGGCTTGTCCCATTGTGGGAGCTCCAGGCAGTGCCTGTTCCTTGTTCCCAGAGGACACAGCCATGGCATGGTGGAGCTGCTGAGACAGGAGCTGGCAGCCTGGGGCGTGGGAAGGGGGGTGCAGAGAGTTTAAATCCCTGGTGAGAGGTGAGGCTGAAGGTTCCTCAGGGCTCTTAGCCACTGGGGACACAGATTTGTTCCCTTTGCAAGCACTGAAGCAATCAAAGGCTCTGAAGCAGCCAAGCCAGGATGCCTGTAGCCCTCAGGTGAGTCTGGACAGGAGCTGAGAAGTAGCCAGAGTTTTCTTCACAATAATTCCCCCTCTCCCCAAAAAACCAACCCAAAACTCTCTGCAGCACTCAGGCTGTGGTTTGTGACCTGCTGTTTCCACACGTGCTATGATTTGAGACAGGAGAGCACATGGTCACTGGTTTGTAATCTTTCATAAAGCTATTTTGGGATTCTAAGAACAACGATCCAGAATCAATATATATTTTCCCAGCATCAGCAGGCCTGTGCCAGCCTTGGCCTGGGAGTTTGGCTTCCCTCAGTATGTTCAGAAACATTAGCTTAAGGGGTTTTTTTATGCTATCTCTTTTTGACTTTGCTTTAGAGACATCACTGTCTGCACTGCCTTCATCTGCTGCTGGGAGCTGCACTTTTATTGGTGGTTTTGCCCTTACTTAGTTCTGCTTTTCTTTTGTTTCCTCTGCAAGCTCCTATAATATGAATTTTTGTTCAGTAAGATCAGGTGAATCCCACCCCAATTTCAGCTGTTGGTGACTCTCCAGCCCACGTGTAAATAGCTGTGGTGGTGTTTATCCAGGGGAGGAAAACACCCATCTCCAGGATCCAGCTTCTCTCTGCCTGGCCTAGCTGAGGGGAGCTGCAGCCCAGAGGTGCCTGTTCTCCTCCTCCACCCAGGGACCTGGGCAGGCAGGGCAGATGCAGGTTTCCACACTGGCCATCCTGAGGAGATGAACTCAATGTTGTTTTCAGCCCCAGGAATAAGACCTTAGTACTTCAAACTCCTCCATATCTTTTCTTCTGACATCTGGCTATGCTAGAAATGATTTCCTCCCGTGGTAGCCAAGCTCAGCAATGAGCACAGTGACATTTTCTGTTGAATTTCTACCTCCCCACTGACAGGAGGGTTCAGTTTAGAGGAGACCTTCATGCTCATGGTGATGTTCCCTTCACTGAGTGCCTTGGCTTTTTCAGATGTCCCCACGAGTGGTTCCACTTCATCTTCACAGAGACCATCTGCTCCCTGCAGGGATGGACCTCTGGGATTTCATCCAAGGTAGGATTCTGTGGGTCCCCACCATGTTCCTGTAGACACAGCAAGGCTCACATGGAACCTCCACCCCCTGTGGAAAACCCTTTGTGCAAATAATGCTGGGCTTTGCAAATCTTGTCCTGGGTTTTGCAGTTGTGGCTCTGCATCCCTGCTCCTGGGGCTGGGATCTGCTTGCTTGGTCCACTGAGGTTTCCTGGACAGGATTTGCAGCTGGGGAATCCTCACTGGGCTCTTCCAGCAGGTTCTTGTCCAGCTCTGTGGCTCTGACAACACTTGCCTGGTTTAAGGCTAGTTTGTATTTCCCTGGGCTGTGGCTTTGTTGTGAACCTTCCATCTCAGACTTCAGAAACTTCAGTGTTTTTGTGGAGGTGATAACCCCCAAATGGGTTTTTTTTTTGTTAAGACTGCAGTGTTTTGTTTCCTTTGTAGTGCCCCTAATAACCAGCTCTTCCCACTTAGCTGTAGACTATTGAGCAAGACTAATCTTTTTGACTGTGAAAAATTATATTTGCTTTAGAGCCATGCTCTGCTTGTCTTCCTTTTGAGCATGTCCTCATAAACAGAACATTTTGCATGAGCCTTTTTTGATGGTATTTCTGGTTCTAGGCACCTTCTTGTCTCTCTTCCAAATTCTCCCAGGCAAGAGACAAGTGTTATAATCCATTATTTAATTTCATAGATGGTTCCTCCTTTACCTCTCTCAGTTTTATCCACTTGATGCCCTGTGCTGCCAAGCCCTCCTGTGTCAGGGAGTAACTTCCCTGCAATAAAGGCAAGAGATTACTCTTTTTTTTTGAGCAAAGGCAGTGTTTTTACTAAGTCCTGTTGCCTTGGTCTTGCTTAGAGCATTGAGCTTTGCAGCCATAAAACATCAGTGATGCAAATCCTGCCTGCAAATCCAGTGTCTGGGCTCAGGCTGCAGTGAGGACTAAGGCAACAGTGCAGCTGGGGAAGGAGAGGAGCCTGTGGCACCCTGAGCTGTTTATGTGCTTGAGAAGATTGCTCTTGACTTGAGCACCCCAGACCCGATCCTGTGTTTCCACAGCACCATGTTGTTTGCTAAAAAAAGGGGCATTTCCAAACCCCTCCTTACCTGGCCTACTGAAAACAGAACACCTCGTGGTGCTGGGCTGTGCTTTACCTCCTGGGTGACCCCTCTGAGAGCTGCCCTGCTGGGAACACAACCATTCCAGCCTGCAGCTGGATCCTCTGGCATGCAAAATCCTGATAAAACAGCTTTCAGGAACAGGGACAGTGTCACCCCAGAGCCTCTGCAGAGCATTCTGTGTACACACTGTTCCCTTGCCTGATTGCCCATCGTGGCTTATGATGCTTTTCCTTCCCCTCCTCTATTATGTGCACTGAAAAAAATTGATTATTCTGAGCATTTGAACAGAGAGTTGCAGTCTTCCTAATCCATGGGAAAGAGATGCTGCAATATTTATTGCTCTGCAAATAAGGATTCCTGGAGAGGGGGGGAAAAAAGGAGGTCTGCAATACAAATGTGGAAAATATATATGTATAGATCTATATTCCTCACAAACTAGCCCAGAGGAAGCAAATTGGTGTGTCCATGGGCTAGAAATGGGCTCTGCAGTGAAGGCAAGAGGAGCATTATCACCTAAACCCTCACAAAAAACTGCAAATCAACATTTTCTGAGCTGAGCCACTGCAAAAGAGGCACCTCTGCACTCCATTTCTAAATTAATTCATGTAAAAGCAAAAAACCCACCCAGCCCCAGCCCACACATGCCAAAACCCTGCCAGCCAGCCAGCCAGCTCCACTCCATGTTGCAGTGGAGATCATTGCTAATTTTTCTGTAGGGTGGACTTGGTGCCAGAGTGTTACCCTGATGCTTGTCACTTGGGCTGGAGTCCTGCAGCTCCTTTCCCCCTTCTCTAGGAGCAAAGACTCCAGTGAGCTTTCCACCCATCCATGATTAATCATTTCACACCCTGGGAAATGGAATTGAAAGCATCAGGTAAGGGGAGGGGGTAGAAAAAGTAATTCCTTGTGGTGTCAGAGACAAGGTCATGGATTCATCAGTGTCTGTTTCCTCACATTTGTTAGCAGCAGCTCTGAGCTGGAGGGTTCTGAACTGCTGCAGTAATGCTGAGCCTGGTGCTGCATGAGCAGTGTGGCTAACCAGGGCTGCTGGAGAGGGTTTAATGAACATTCTCTGACTGAGCTGAGTCTGAAGAGTATCTGCTCACTGCTGCATGGTGAGACACTGGGAGAGAAGGATGTAGGCACCTCCAACTAAATTGCTGTCAGTGCAGTTTGATTCTGAGCAAGTGCTGGAGGCAGAGCACGTGGAGGAGAGATGCCAGGGTGGGAGGTGAGAGCTGCAGGTCCAGACACAGCTGGACAGAGGAACCAGAAACACCAGGAACAACTTGTTCCCAGTGAGGGTGCCAGAGGCTGGCAGGGGCTGCCCAGGGAGGTTGTGGAGTCTCCTGCTCTGGA
>JAOEGS010002726.1:83193-109733 GCA_025447755.1 Corythornis vintsioides | reverse complement strand
AGTATATATGATATTTTTTATATATATAAAATATATATTATATATTATATATACTTGTATGGAAATATACCTGTGCAGTAAGATGTAAATTTTCAGTGGCTTTATGTTCTCTTGCCTTCAGCTGGTCACAATATTTGCCTTTACTTCTCTGCATTGAGCACAGATTTCTGAGGTTCCTTTCAAGCTATTTCCTTAAATATTTGATCTAGTTAGTCTTATGTAAATACTAGCAATCTAGGGCAAGACTCTGGCCTATTTTTATTTGCCAAGGTCTGGAGTAACTCTAGTCAGCTGAACTATTCTAGACTTGTGTGGTAAAGGATGTCACAGTTTGGTGTCTGGTAAATGTAAATTGTATTTGGATCCATGCATGTTGTTCTCATCATCCTAAATGGATGTTGCACACACATATATAGGAGAATAGATCCTATTAGGAACTAAGAAGTGAAATGAAAATGATAATCACTTTGTCTTGGGTGAGGTGTTGTATTTATTCAATGGGATTTTAAAGCATATTTTAGTGTTGAAATGATCTGGTGCACTAGGGAATGGGTTCGATAGGCTTGGGTTGATTGACAGCAGTGGGTATATTTTGTACAATTATTAGATGCATTGGGACTTTAATTTTGCTGTGAAATATATTATTTTTGGAGATGTAAATCGCCCTCTCTCCCGGGAGGCAGAGTCTGCTGCCTGTTTGATTTTTAGCAATAATTAAAATGATGTGTTAAACGGAACAGGACAAACCTGCTGGTGTGTGGCTGTCCAGGCTCTGTGACAGAGCTGCCCTTTAATAAACGGGGTGCCCTGTGCTTTGTGTCCTAGAAATCACCCTTCTCCTCGGGCATCTTCGTGCAAGAAAGCCAAGTAGCCTGGCAGAGAGACAAGGCAGCAGAGCTGAGGTGGAGGGTGGGTGCTCTCCAAATGAGAATTAAACTAATTGAAGCCCAGATGAGTGAACTGGAGCCACAGCCTGGCCTCCCACTTAGCTGACACAGAAGACTGTAATTTGGAATGCTGTCAATCCTTTCATTTCCATCCCTTGGGCTGTGACTGAAGCAGTTCAGTACCTCACTGAGGAGCGTTCCCTGCCAGCTGCACAGTGCAGGGATCTGCAGCTTCTTACATCTCACTTTGCAGGTCACTGGGCTTGGTGGCTGGGGCTGCAGGAGGGAATCAGGTTAAAAGAAAGATCATTGGATCTCCTCGTCGTTGGGACTTCGTGGCTTCCCACCAGCAGCCCCAATTTAGTTAAGGTGGTTATTTTCTCCACCAGAGAAGAGAAATCATGAGAAAAGTAAAGTGAGGTTTGTTACAGCTGATGGAAAGCAAATTGAGTGCAGCCAAGTGGGAGATCTTTATTGAGGACTGGGTGGCAATGTCACACATCACCCTCTGTGCAGAACCTGGCAAGGGGAAAACTCTCCTTCCTTCCTCACCAGAGCAGGGGATGCTTGTCATGCTGGATGGATGGAGCAAACGTGGGAGGACCAGGGGAGTTCTTTTATGCCTGTAATTGAGGAGAATCTGAGGGAAACTCTTAATCTCTAGGAGACAGCAGAGAAGAGTTTTCTCAGTCAGTCAGTTGACAGCTTTGCTCAGAGGAAGAGAAGGACTGGAGCGTGAGTGTTGGCAGAGCAGGGCTGTTTCCACACCGGGCTGGGGGTGTTAGTGAGTGTGCCACCTTCAGTGCTCTGAGCACAGGGCTTTTGTCTGAAGCACGAGAATGGAATTTGGAATAGCATCAAAATAATAAATAATAGATGATGGAATAATATATTCTATTTATTATTTATTTTCTATTTATTAGAATATAATTATAACATCATTTTATTATACACATATAAATATTTACTAAAAACTAATGCACATAATTTCCTAGACAAATAAGATGTCATTTTGAGACCACTTACTACCCAAACACTGGAAGGAGCATCAGGAGTGGATTCTTAGCATTGATTTGGAATTCTTTTCCATTGTTATCATGGGCCTTACAGGTATGATCTCATCTGCAAAGGCTTGTATTTGACTGTAATTACAAATCATTTACATGTTCTTTGATCCTGGAGGTGATAATGTGTAGTTATAATTTAGGATGCTATAATTCAGCTGAAGTAGGAACCTACAGGCTCTGGGGCCATAGATAATCATTCTCAGGGTCTGGGGAGTATAAGCAAAAGGTAGCAGTTCAGATTCTGTGGAATTAGGGACCATCCACCTGGGCATCTCTCTAGGAAAGACATTGAATGTGATTAAACCAAGCACAGTGAGGGAGAAATCAAAACATGCAATGCTGCATCAAAACAACTGCAGGACTCCTCACGTTGCTATTGCTGGATAGCACTTGATTTTTCCCAAGGTAGGGGTTGAAAATGGCCAGTAGTAGCAAACTGCCCTATAATCATAAATTTCAGCACTACTGAAGCTTCTCATATGCAAACCAAAAAAAAAGAAAAAAGGTATTTTCTCCAAAACATTCTTTATAACATTAGCTGCTGTATTGATTGGTATCTTCTCAACCAGTGTTTTTATTGACTTTATGTTCTTAGCTGTTCATCATAGGACTCACTCTTTTCCTTGTTCCTTTTTCATACTTTGAAGCAAAAATGCCATTTCATCTCAGTAACAATAGGACTTGATGGTTTTCACCTTCATAAAAAGAAAAAAAAACCCAGGAGGTTCCCCACATTTTCAATTTTGGATTTTTCACTTTCCTTTTCCCCAGCCTCCTGTGCTTGCATCTCAATGGCCACTTCCTTGGCAAATCATGAAGTCCTCCTGCTGTCAGGGAAGCTCCTTATTTCTGCAGCTACTGTTGGCAACAGTTTCTTCCCCTTCTCTGCACCTCCTCAGCTCGCTGTATTGACTGTCCCTTGTGCTTCACATTTCATCCAAGAATGTATCTTTCTGCCCTGTCCCTGTCTCTACCTTCATTTCTTTCTCATTCTGCTCTGGTATTACAGTCATTAATAGTGTAATTTCCAGGTGAAAACCAGTAAGGGCACAGTTTGTCTGAAAAATGCATCGTAAGGTGAAGTTGTGTAATATTTGCTTTATTCTGCTAATTCCCCAGGCTGCTTCTCTCCCTTGAAAAATGAGGCTCAGCTCCTGGAAATGTTCCCCATTGGCTCAGTTGTGCAAATCCTTAGGTTGGCTTATCTGTGATGATTATGGTTATGTAGAAAAAGAGGGGAAGCAGCCTCATTTTTTTCTGCTATTTCTGTTAAACCAAATGAGAATCATCCCTTCTCCAAACCATAAACAAATATTATTCAGCAGCACTGTGCAGCACGTCAGGGAAAGCCATGACAGGAGAGTATCTGGATCAGGGAACACTGATGAACTTTTCCTGGAGCTGAAACTTTAACACAGAGTGCAGTGATGTCTCCTGCACCAAAGCAGTGCTGCAGAGTCCTGCTTTGCTTTGGCTTGATGGAATCCCTTGGAAATGCTTTCAGAATGTAATGTGAGCAGCAGGAACTGAAGTGTTTCTCATGATTATTCCTCATTTCCACCACACAAATAATGATGTGTGGAGCTGGGAGTGTCATCAGGTGCATGGTGGGTTTCCAACCCCTCTGGATAGCTGGCCATGGCCACTGAGCATGAGCCTGCAGCAGCATCTCTGGCTCAGAGTCCTGCTGGGCTCTGCTCCTCCTGGCTCCTTGTAGCAGGTAAGATGGGCAGCTAAGTTAAAAAGCAGATACAGATCTGGACAAAGGAGCTACAATAACCCATGCTGACAAACAACTCAGGTCCCTTTGAACCTTTTCTGCCACAAGAAATGGCTTTGTGGTAGGGAATTGGGCTGTCCCCTGGGCAAGCTGCACCTCAGACAGCCTCTTGGCACAGAGGAGCTGGTCTCAGGGAGTGATGTTTTCTCCGCTGGTGAGTGCATGGGATGTTTTCCACAGATGAATTCCTTAGCCTGGCTGTGGTGCCATGGAGCACAGATCAATACTGTTCCTCTGTGGCAAGGTGCACAGAATGCCAAGTGTGTTGGCAGGCTGTTATTATCATGCAACTTAGCAGAGCCAAGAAGCCTGCAACCACCACTTTCATTAAGGGTAATTATCCTGGAGCAGCTGGGATAGGAGCAGGAACCTGAATGGTAATTAGCTGCAATTGGGAGGAGATGCATTTTCAGGTTCCTCTGCCATTTTTCTCTCTTTTGAAAAAAATAGATGGAGGCAATTGTGATAAATCCTGAACCCTTGCTGCTGGAGAGGAGCTGCTGCCCACTGCTCAGCTCACATAGGATGTTCTTTGCAGGTCCACGAGGTCTTGCTGCAGTGAGAAATCACCCTGCACTTGGATGGTTTGAGTCTTTGCAGCAACATTAACATTTTCCTATCTGTTTTCTCAACAGATGTATTGCTTTATTGTGGAGTTTTATGTTGTAATAAATTAAAGTGACAAGTGCTGCAGATCTGTTTCAATTCCATTTTGTTGCCCAGGTAGAGAGATATGTATCCGTGTCACCAGTGAGCAGCATTGCCAGACAGGTAGAACCAGATACAGCAGCAGCTACAGATACAATTGATGTGTCTCTATCCATCAATATTTTCAAGATGTTTATATTCAGGAGTTGTTTGGTGCTAGATTTAAATGGAAAAAAACCTTGTTTAGTTCTAAACCATGTTTTGTCCCCTTCAGCCTTCTCTGGTATTTTGTTTTGGTGCCAGTAAATAGCATTGGAAGAGTCTGATGACTCTTGTGTCCTTCCTGCAACCTCTTTTTGTGACATGAGAGGATTCATAAAGAGAGGAAAAAGAATTAGTAAAGCTCTTAATGTGGAGTACAGATCTGCTAGACACTTCATCACCCCTGCTCTGTCCTTGGATGAGAAAAGTTGTCCTTATCTACTAATGTTCATCTTCAGAACTTCTTACAAGTATTACTTAATGAACTCTTGGAGCACTAATTAATGATTGAAAAGAGGTGCATGATGGAGAATTGAAGTGGAGATGTTAGGCAGTATGTACAGCTCTTGTATTGCTGTGAGTTTGGAAGGAACAAAGATTGCAGCCTTGCCCCTGTGCTTTGCTCCTGAGGAATTGTGTGAGTGAGAATGCAGGGTGCTCAGCTCCTCTGTGCTAGATGTGGGGTCCTGGCAGGATTTGTCCTGGATGCACCATTGTCTTTTCTGCTTGCCCAATTATATTTGCCATGACTGGCATTTGTAGCGCACCACGTAGAATAATTATTGGCTTCTTTTCACAGTGTGTGTGAGAAGAAATGGGAGCTGTCTGTAAAACAGGCATGTTTCAGAAGAGTGCAGGTTTGACTGCATATCCTCAGACTACAGACTGTTTTTTCTCTGTGAGTTATGGCTTTTCTGCTTTCTGATGGAAATGTAAAACAATGGTTTCACCCCCTCCCCCAGCACCAGCAGAATTTCAACATACACTATTTATGACAGTATTGAAAATCACTGATGGATGCACTGGTTGGGGTGGAGAGGACTCCAGCAGAGACCAAAGTGTTTGAGGAGCAAGGCACAGCCCTGATTTTTGCTATATGCCTTGAGGTAAGTTTTTCAGCTTTCTGAAAGCCTCTTTCAAATTCTCCACCAGTCTCATCTCTCTGGTAATTAATAAGCAGTTTTCATCACCAGATACATTTCTTTCTTTGCTAATTCTTCTGCAAACCACAAAGTCCAGCAGTTTGTGTTCTGCTGTCAGTGGAGTTTGCTGGTGCTGCTGCTGTTTTGGCTGCTGCTTCTTGGAATACAAAGGAATGGGGTATGAAGGGTTGGTTATTGTAAAGCCTAACAGAGAAGAGCTCACAGGATGGGGTAGAGATATCCTGAGCTTAAAATAATAATCCATTTATAAATAACAGAATCTATCCAAATACCTTATTTTTCAGCAACTCTCCCTGGCCTCTTCCCTTGTTTTTTTTTATTTCCTCTGGCTAATCTTCCTGTCCAGCAGCATTTTGCTTGTAGGTTGTGTGAAGTTACAACTTCATAATTGAAATACCCCCATTTGTTGGCTACATCCAGGCCCCCTGGTGTCTTGTTAAGTGCTCAGTTACCAGCAAATGTTCTTAATTAGGTTCTGGAAGATGCTGTTTAAGTCACAAGTCATTTGCTCAAGGTTTGGGCCCAGCAGGTAAACATTTTCAAATTAATTTAGATTGCTAAAGAGAAACCACTTAGATCCCTTGAATCCTGGTAACTTGCAGTTCCTACTGAATTCAATGGGAGAAGAGATTATTTACTGCATTTGGAAATCAGGTTGATTGCTGGTTTAATGACAATATCTGCAGTGAAAGAAATGACAATATCAGAGTGAAATAATAAAGCTGCCTTCAGAATCTCTATTATTCCTTTGTGCATGCAGCTATGTACTATAGCAAGCACTCTACATATTGTAGATGCTGAAGATATTTATTTTTTCCTTTTTTCCTTTTATATAAGGGCATAACTTTGTTTTTAAGGATGTTTGTGTACATGCAGTTTGCTTTTTTATTCACTTCCACTGCTGATAACCTTGGGGAAAACATGTTAGCTGTTTTAATCCCAGCTAATACTGGTGAATATCAATACTTTGTAGTTCTCTGCTTTGGTTTCCATCTGTGACTTTGTTAGTATAGAACTTCTGACTTCATAAATCATAAAAAACATGGAGCTTGCTGAAGAACTGTCAACAACACCATTTAATTTTATAAATAGCTGTAATGCTATACTTGTTAAGATTTCTACAGGAAAATATCACTTCAACACATATCCACATCCATCCACAGTAAAAGAGATTATTTTTTTAACTAGGTAAAGCAAAAAATTACTGTTGTTTGTCGTGCAGGTTGCTCTGGCAGAGTTTATGAAGTGAATTTGCAATTAAAAAATCCACATTCTCACCAGTGAATCTTACTCTAAAAACTGTACATGCACGGGAGGGATTGGAGACATCAGACCCCAGGGAAGTGTCTAAGAAACACAACCTCTGACTGACATCTCCTGCAAACAGGGAAGGTGCCTGAGGCATCTGCCAGGAAAGCTGTGTGTGGATGGACTGCTTAGTCACCAGGAGGTGGGTGGCACTGGAAATGGGGGTGTGAGGTTGGCTGTGTGTGTTGGGATCACACAGGCTGTGTGGGCACTTGTCAGCTGAACACTGCATCATGGGGATTTGGGCTACTCTGGATTGAAAACCAAGTTAAGTGCTTAGCAAAAAGGGTACTGGGTGCTTGAGGGGTGTGTGGTACAGCTGGAATTGGAAGCCCACAAGACTCCAAGTCAGCAGAGCAGTGTCTTGAAGTTCTCCCTGTGCACTTGCTGTGCTCAATGAGACTTAAACCTACTGGTCTTGGGTGAGGAGTTGTGGAGAAGCTCTTCTCTGGCCATTTTTCTCCAGGCAGGTGGTCCACAAAGACAGAGGTCCTGCTTAAGTATGAGCAAGCACTTGGATACATGGTTAGAATGGAAAAATACCTCAGCAGAGCTGGCAAGAAAGACAAAAGCTGCAGACATGGTGGATGGAGTGCTTGAGACAGTTATGGAAGTGGAAACTGATTTATCTTTGTAATAGAGACTTCAGCCTCTTCATTTTTACCATCTGGGATGCTCTCCTTTCCACTGAGAACAAAGAGATGACAAAATTCAGTTGGGTTCTTCTGCCTTGCCACCCTCCCAGGTGAATTTAGATATGAATTTCTTTCTGCTGTCCCAGCTGCTGCTGCTGCAATCTGTTTTATAAATAGTTCCCAAACTTTCCCCCTGCATCTGAAGTTCCCTATTGCCTCTGAACAGCCATGGCTGTAGCTGTCTCTGTGTGTGCCAGATGACTTCCACAGTTGGTTTTCCTCCAAAGCATTCCCACTCTTTCCCCCCACTTGGGGATATGAAGATGTGCCTCTGCATTTCCTAAGTGACCTAGATCAAAAGGGACAGAGTTGACAAGAGTTATTGAAGCTTCCTCTTCAGCCTACTCATCCTACTTGCCTGCTGATCTCCACGTGCTTTCCTCTTTTGCCAGTCTTTTTAGTCATTTCAGTTGGCCAGTGTTTCCTATCATATTTATACAGGGATATCAAAGGGTTTATTGGGATTCAAGAAGCAGCAATTGCTGCTCTGTATCAGCAGCCATTAGCATGCTTCTAATCCTTGATCCATAACACTATAGCATCAAAGACCCTGAGGATAAAGGAGCAGTAGCATCTAATGGTGTAGAGTCTGTTTTCACAGGTCATACATTTACATTTCATTACAGAATGTCTCCAGGGATGGGGCCTCCACCACCTCCCTGGGCACCCTGTTCCACCACCCTCATAATAAAGAACTAATATTCCTGATGTCCAATCTAAATCTACCCTTCTCTAGTTTAAAGCCACTGCCCCTCATCCTTCCTTGAAAGCTGCTCCAAGGTCTTTCTGGAGCCTTCTCCAGACTGAACAACCCCAGCTGTCCCAGCCTGTCATCTTAGGAGAGGTGCTTCAGCCCTCTGATCACTTTTTGGCCCTCCTCTGGCCCCACTCCATCAGCTCCATGTCCTGCCTGTTGGGTAGTAGTTCAGGTTCCTCATCATTTATTATGAGAAGGTTAGTGGAACAGTCTGAAGTATTCCATGTTTTACTGCTGTACCTGTCTATTTCTTCAAAATCCAGACCAAACACCCTCAAAAGACCAAACCACCTGGTAGCTCTATCTCAATAGCTGCAGATAGTGAGATCTGCACTGAATATCTGCATGGTAGTCTCCCCAACAACAAAAAAAACCCTGCTATATTGTGAAAATTTCCCCCTGCTGTTGTGGGTGACTTTAGTGAGGTCACCTGGGAGCAGAACAATCAGTAACTGGCTCAGCAGCCTGAGCTGCTATTGAACTACTCCAGGCTCAGGAGCCTTCCTTTCCTTTGCTAGATCTATTGATGAGCAACACTAATTCCTCAAGCTGTTTATGCTCCATGTTGTCAGAAGAACACACTAATGCTTTTTCACTCCCTTCAGATGGCTGAGAGATACTAAACTGCATTTTTATTTCAAAGTTTTACACTAAAAATCAGGCATTCAGCTATTTGCAGCTGCTGCCTTAGTGTTGCAGCCACCCCCAGCTGTAGCTGCTGATCACTTCTGCTCCTTTCCCTTAACTAGCTTTGTCCACCTGGCATCAAAAACATTCTCAGCTGGAGCTTTTTAGCTTAAAAACATTCTTCCAGGTTCCAACAATATCATTAGGGCTATGACTGGGTAACACTATATATAGAGCCTTTTCTGGACCACTCCAGAGAGCAACTGGTTGGTTGTTGAGTATGCTGGAAGGGCTGAGCACTGAGGAGGGCTTCTGTGGAGGGGTGTCTGGAGGAACCAGTTCAATGTGATCCAAAGGTAAGTTTGTTAAGATTCTGGGAGTTCTTACAGTGCTGTTGTGAAGGGGTGAGGTTTCTTTTACAGCAGTATCAGAAATACTGATTTTAAATGTGTACATGTAGATATACAATGAGCAGGGACGGCTCAATCCACTGAGAGGAAGTTTTTCCTCTTTGTTGCAGAGGATGGGGAGAAGTTATGACTAATTTTTAACTTTTGGTAAAAAAAAATCTCAATTTATTCCAAATTCAGGAGTTTTACCCCACCCATAGACTTGCTTCAGGGCCTCATTGGACCACACTGTGTTTTTGCAGCCCTCAGTGTCTGGGTAACTCCTTGTGGAAGTTGCTCTATTAAATAAATGCTGCTGTCTCCCCTTCTCCATCAGCCATTTCTCTTTGTCCTCTCATGACCTGACTGCAGTTCAGTCTCCAGTGTTCTTTGACTTCACCCTGTCTCTAAATGCCAGCTGAGTGGGGACTTGCCTTGTAACTGATCTCAATGGTCTTTCTCACTCGATTCTTGGGATCCCAGGGACTACCTTGCACGTGGACCTTTTCCAAGTCTTTTAATCCACTTCCTTAGCAGTTGTTTCTTGGCTTGTTACAGCTGGTGTGAAGCAGTAGCCCTGAAGCTAAGAATTAGAGCTGCTGTCTAAGAAGCCCCCAGCTTCTGTGTCTGCAAACAGTTGGGTCTGTAGGTTTGTGCAGCGTGTTTGCATTGCCCACAGTGTGTTGGGAGCTCCCTTGCAAACTGACTCTGCACAGATGATCTCTTGTGTCTCACATCTGGGCACAGAGCTCTGTCTGGGATGCCAGGTCTGGCACAGCTGGTTTAGCTTCACTTGAGCTGTCTTAAGGTAACTGGCACAAGGCAAAGTGCATGGAAGTATTTGCAGTGCATACAAATGGGAGTACAGAAGTACTCCTGTCTGCCTTCTGGCCTGCCATCCCCTTCCCTGCTTTGGAAAGCTGGTCTTTCCTCCTCCTCCCCTGCTTGGAAGTGCTGTAAGCTGGCACAGCTATCTCTGAGACCCTCTGAGAAACCCCAGGCAAGAGGTTTTGGTATCACTATTGAAATTTCTTGTAGGTACAATGCAGCTTTTTCTTGAGCATTTTCATATATGGAAAGTGCAACTCAAAATTCAGGTACAGAGATGCTTGGTTTGGTGAACAGGGTCAGTAAATTTAATCTCATGTGGAAATGCTTTTGCTAAATGCTGCACGTGGAGAGTGGTGACTGGAGTCAGTCCCAAGGTCCAGGAGCACAGGACAGGGCTCTGAAGTGTGTTCTTACCTTATAGATGGGAAGGAGCTGTTCAGGTTTTTTTCTTTTTCTACTCATCACATGCTTTAAGTCCTAATTATATTTTTATTCATTAAAACAGCACACTTAAACACATTTCTCAGCATTGCACTGCCTGGAGCTGTGAGATACTCTCACAGAGTAATTGGGTAGTTAAGGCATTGTTAAGGCATGTGTAGAATTTGAAAGGCATTTTTTACTTGTAAGGCTTTATACACACTGCTGGGGATAAAAAAAGGCAACAAACCCAAAACCAAAGAAAAAGAGGAATTTCCAAGAAGGAACATGACAACGTTTAAGTAATAGTGAGGGTATGGCTTGATCACAGAAACTGAGGGAAATTCAGAACTAAGGCTGAAAAGCCATGTTAATCACCCCTGATTTTTACTGCTTTTATTTTTACAGTAATGAGAATAATCCAGTATTCTGTAAACTGCAAGAGATCAACATTCAGGAGATGAAATCTGCTCAGTAAGCATCTTACTGAGTGCATCCATCTGTGTGTATGTTCTCTATGATCAGTATGTTATATACTATCTGTAAATGTAAGCATATAATAAGTGTATATGATACTTCTATCAGTGTTTACTTTCTGACTTCTGAACATCTAGAGTGTACTTGCTCAAGTCTTTTGAACTTTGGGTTTAAATATTTATTTGAAGCCTAAACTGGTTTTGTCATAACATTATTTTTAAAAGCCTTTAATTACAATTAAGTCTTTAATAGCAATGAAATCCTAAAAGTTAAAACCAGTAGCTATAAATTATTGATGCTCAATTTCCCCCTGGAAAGGCCATGGGAAACTTCTCTGATTTGCATTTTATTGATGTGGAATTGAAATATTTACAGGAGCTTAGGTGAAATAGGAGGCAGAGATGAGAAAACTAACTTTTTTGAAGTGTGAAGAGAACTCACTGCTCTGTCTTGCTAACTTGGCTGAGCAGTGTTTCCTGCAGATGTGATGAGACCTCCTCCTGCTGTTTCATTTTATTTTAAGCACTGAGTACACTTGGTGCCTACACTGGGGATGAAAATGTCAAACTCTTTGAATGATAAGTCCTTGGAATTGTACAAAACGGGTAATGCACATTGATCACTCATCCCAAATGGCCACAATCAACCTCTTTTCTCCAGTTGAAGCTGCTTTTCCTGGGGCTCCAGTGCTTCCCATCTCAGCTCTGAAGCAAGATGCTCTGATGGGAATATTTTTAAAGCAAGGTCCTCTCAAATCATCATCAGCCAGAGTCAAGGTTATTGGCATCCACCCCCTTGGGATGGAAAATAAATCTCGTGATCTAGAACTCAAAGAAAATGTTCCTTGGACTTCCCTTGAGAGCACTAATCCCTGTTTTTAATTGGAAGCTAAACTTCAAAATGAGGATTTTATTAGGCCTCATGATCCATGAAGTTAAAAGAGCAATTGGCACAGCAGCAGCTTTGTGTTCAGGTGGTGGTGAAAGAAAGGCTTGGGATGAGCATGAAGGTTGAACAGAGATGCATTTCAAGGGCAACAAACATCTTGAAGGAAAATTTTACACACTTGGTTTCTCTTGTTTTGGTTTTGTTTGGGGTTGGTTGGTTTGTTGGTTTTGCTTGTTTTCTTGTTGGGAACATTAAAATCCAACCCAATCAATACAGAACAGAATGTATTTTAAAAAGATCTAGTAGCTGTGTCACTGAGGGCTGTTACTTGTTGGCTTCTTCACACTTCATATCCCCACTCCCGTGCTCTGGGACTGTACATTTTTTAAGACATGCCTTTTGAGGGTCTGTGTGGGCAGAGTTCAGCTGCTGGAAAATGAAGGGTGGTTGTGCCAAGGACAAACCAAAGCAGCTTTATCATCTTGGAGCTTTTTATGTGCAGAGGAAGATGGTGTGCTGTGCTTTGGGTTAGTCTGGATTTGCAAGCTGGAAGGGTTGACTTGAGCTTCTTGGAGTCCTTGCTGTCAACAAGTACCCTGTTTAAACTGGTTCTTCTTCTTTCCAGTTCTCCTTTTGTCTGCAATTACAGTGAATCCTCAACTTCAGAGCTTGGGATCTTTCTGTAAGACTTGTTGCTTGGGTGGTGAACTTGGAGCTGGGAAATTCTCAATGAAGAGTGTTGCAAGGACAAAAAAACCCTCAACTAATTTCCCCTAATTTTTCTCCTCCCTCTAACAAAAAAAGAGGATGAAAGGCTGCTCTTACTGCATGTCTAGTCATTTGTTTGGATTCTGCACCTCACAATACAAAATAAGCAGTTGGGACTGATTTTACCTTAATGGAAATATCTGTGTTGCCAGGGGAAAGAAGAATCTTGAGTTTACTTAAATTCCTTAGCAGCTCTAAGTAATTCAAGCCCCAGCATATCCTGTGTAGATCTGATAGCTAAGTGTATCAGAGAAACACAATTAAATGCAATAAAATGTAGATTTGAATCACAGTTTGCCCTGAAAGTAACCCTGAAGTAAGTGTCTTATATTAATATTTACAATGGATATCAATCATTGCAATTAGTAATAACGCTAATGAGACAGAAACCAAATAGTAACCTTATTAAAATTCTCATTTCAATAATGTAATGTGACTCAGGCATTTGAAAGGAAAGTAGATGCATGCTGATTAAATAATAATAAAAAGTCTTTTTCTGAAAAACAAACCCCCCAGACTGCTTCTAGGTTGATTTCTCACTAAGGTTCACTTGTGGTGATGTAGAGTTCCATTAAAATGAATGGTGATCAGGAGAGAATAGCTGGAAGATGTAGTCTTGAGGCAGGCTCCTGCTGGAGCAGGTTTGATGATCATTTCTCTCCAGGCTTATGTGTCTTGCAATTGAAATAGAATTTTGCATAACCTAAAGTCATTAAGGATTAGGAATATTTATGGTAACCATCAAATGTGTGATGAGACTATCAGATGTAGTATTCAGAGCATCAGGTGTGGTAAATATCTAGTGATTAAAATACTGAATTTTTGGGTACTTCTACTTTTCTAATCAAAACAGCACTATAAAATAGTGTTTAATTTCATGATGCTGTTATGATCTTTCTGCTAAGTCAGACAGTACAAAAGAGTTACAATTGCTTCCCTCCACATCTCAGCCAAGAAATGCACATTTAAAAATGAGTTCTTAGTTTTTACAACATTCTGTATTCTCCTGCCAGAAATCCTCTGTTCTGATCCTGATTATTTTCCAGCTGCAATCATGTTAAGCCCTAATGATCATGGAAGATATTTGGTGCTCTAAGAAAATATCACAAGCAAAAGAGTAGAAAATCATTTCAGTGCTGTCTTGGCCTTTTCCAGCTCACCAATGTGACCTGTCTCATGACAGCAGTGTTTGCAAAAACACTTTGTCTGGGATTCTTTCCCGGATTCATTTCATCTTAGACAGTCTCTTCATCTTCTTTTTTTCCTCTCAATTTCAGACTTTCTTAATTGCTACAAGACCTAGTGTACAAAAGCCTTGAATGCATCATCCAGAGTCTTTCTGGCTGCAGCAGAAATGTCTGTGCTGGGCTTTTTGGGGCTTAGTTTTGAACCTCTGCTATGGTAATTAAAGGCTCCTTTCTGTTTATATTGTAGGGGTTGCATACAAGGAAATTAGTATCTGTCTGTCAGTTGTAAATCTGTCTTTTACTGAAAACATATTTTCTGTAGCAGTGAGTGCTGCCTGATCCTGTCAGCTGTGCACATTTGCTGAGTGTGGAGAAGTAGATTTTGCCAAACTCTAGGTAAACTCGAGTTTTTAAGGCACTGCCTTTGGTTCTTTGCTATCAAGAATCTCCATTACTCCTTGTTTGGATGGGAAATATCTCAAAAAATAAAAGTCCAGCTCCCTGTTCTGGTGTTTACAGTCTTGGAGGATTTTCTGTTTTACCATTTAATTCCTCAGTCTCTTTGGCTGGTCACAGTTCTGAGCAGGCTGCTTTTCCATCTCACCCCTGGAGACAATACTTGATGTTGAGATCACCCTTCCAGAGTGGTGCTGTGGCACCCTTGGGTGCCTGTTTCATGGCCAGCATGGAATGGCTGGCTTGGCTTTGTAGCTGGGTTTCTCTTGATGAGTATTTAACCAAACTTTAGGTTCCCTGTCACTTCAGAAGATATTTGATTTAAATAAGTGAATGTAAAGCAGAATATACAGAATGATGCTAAAGGAGACCCAAGGCTTCCATAATACTCACCACACTAACCATCCTGCTGGTCCTCCCTGTCGTTTATTTTCAGATCAAATTGATGGGGAAGGATGAAAGTGAAAATCAGTTACTATCTTTTTTTTCATCACAACGCTTCCAACTTGTAGTTAGAAGCCCATCATTGTTTTCTTAGGTTTAGGACAATTTTCCTTACCCTTGATTGGACTTCCATAGCTAATCAGGAATTTGGCTGACAAGAGAAATTGTAATTGTGTTGGTTTTTTTTTTTACCTCTCACTGATGGCTTGGAAAAGACATTTCCAACCCATTGCACAAGGCTAATACCCCATGTGCCTCATACTGGGGTTCCATAGCAATTTGGTCTTATTGCTGCAAGCTTTTGTTTCCTGCAAGTCATTCCTTCACAGGAGATATTTTGGCATTTAAAACTATTTTTTTTCCACCTGGATATCATGCCTGCAGACTTACCCAAGTAAGATGCTGACTGGTTAGAAGCCTTTTTGTGTTACAATTGAAAATTCACCATCTGTGGTCTATAATTAGCCTAATTAGGTATTATAAAGCTGCCTCACGCCAAGTTTGAGGGGAAAATTGTTAGAAATGCAGTGTAATATATGGATGACTGTTTATATTGCTGAACTGTAAACAGAATGTTCTTCTCATGGCCTGGGCTTCCAGAGTTTCCTACCTCTGTAGCTCTTAAACATTCCTTTCAGTCATTCATGTCCCTGCTTTGGTTGCTATAGTGAGAACAATTTCCTGTCATAAATTATTGTACTTCAGAGGTACATGAGGCCTTTTAACCTCTTTTTTTTTTTTTTCCCCTTTATTTCTTTCCAGTTTTTGATATTACAGATGCTCTTACTCAAGGACTGGAATTCCTATCTCATTGGTCTATTTTTATTTTTTTTTTTTCACTGTCTGATGGAAACCAGAATAAATCTAAACCTTTCCCCCATAGGGTTAATGAAGATCCCTGCTGCTTTATTGGTACCTTGTTCTCTATCAATGCCTAGAGAACTTTCGGTTGGTTTTGTTATGGGTCACTCAACTGGAGTGGTCTCATTCCCTCTGCTTTTTGTTCTTCCTTGAGTAAGGCATTGCCACTGAAACCCTGATTGTCAGTTTAGGTGGAATGTGGTGTATTTTGAGATGTGTAGCCCTAAGTAGCCTCAGTTCAAAGGTGTGAAATGCCTCTGTGCTCAGGAATCACCCCTACAGGTGGATGGTGCTGTTTCTGATACACATCACTCCCTGAAAACTGGCAAACCATCCAGACTGCTGGAGTTCCTAAGCAGCATGAAGAAATTAGGACTGAATAAAATGATAAGGAAAAGAGTCCAGGTGGGATTACTGGGCTTCCAAATGGCCAAAAGCTGCAGGGGTGAAAACATCCAGCAAAGTCAGGAAGAGGAGGGGATCTGTGTGGGAAGCAAGTGATGTGTTTGCATTTAGCAGGTAATACATCCTAAAGCTGAAGGAGAAATGGGGAATGGAGCCAGACACATATGGATCCCAGGATGAATTAATATCCCATGGAATTATACACAAATTAAGCAGGGTGGCAATGCTGTTTGTATAACTGAGAAGGAATGCACAATATGCTCTTTATTAATGTCCTTCTCATCTCTGTATATGCCAATTCTACTCCAGTTCTTTCTAATTTAGGCTCTCTTCTAATTTCTGTCCCTTGGGTGGCTGGCTGGTGTGGTGGATTTATGCTGTTTGTTCAGCAATGTTCCCACATCCCATCCCATGTGCATTTAGCATAATCTTCATTTGCACTTCCACTAGCTGCCTGCTTTTTAAACCTTTTCTCCCAGGCCATTAGTTCAGTTCTATTTTCTTGTGAAGAAAAAAAAAAAATTAAATTTCTTCTAGAGAAGTAATTAAGTCTCCCAAGCTTAAGTGATCTTCTGCAGGATAATCCATATATATCAAATATTTGGTATATATATATATAATATTTGATACATATGTATGATAATAGAATTATTATCATACCCATACACTCCATCTATGATGCTATTGATTGGTGATAAAAAATTTGGCTTCTCATGCTGCTTTTCCAGGCAATGGGAGTTTCTGTGGCTGAGCTGGTTGGCAGCAGGTGGGTCCCAGAGCAGTACCTGCACCACACTATTAGCAGCTCTTTGCTTTGGCAGCTGGAAACTTACCCATTGCTGTTGTCTTTTTTAATTTGTACTACTGTTCCTGGGGAGCAGCTGCTCACTTCATGATCTGTTTTTAGCTGCCTGTGTGTGGGCATAAAACCCATGTGAGGATCACTCTGCTCTGCTTGTGATAGCAGAAAATAGATGTATTTTCATCTCTCAAAAGATCTTTAGATCTTTTCAGAGAGAAGTGAACTGTGATTGTGCAGGGTGAAAAGGGTCTTGTGCTTTTTAACTTCTATATGATAGCACAAGGGACAACTGCATTTCTTTCTTCTTTTTCTGTTCCTTTTCTTGATGCTGGGAATTGAAGGCTTGTCTGGCTCAAGGGAATCCACACGATTTATCTTTTCTCTCTTTCTTTTGTACTTATTCTTCATCCCAACGATTGGCTTAGAAGTACTTTTATTATCTTTTTTAACATTAATTGTATTGTGGTGCTATCTCCACCTTGGATGCTGGTGAGAGCTGTAACTGCTTCCCAAAGCCTGGAAAAATAGTGTGGAACTGGGAAGAGCAGGTCAACCAGTGGCTGAAAATTGTTAAACTTTCATTTTTTTTTCTTTTTAAATTTCATGTGGGAATAGCAAACTGTGTAAAATGAGTGTTTCTCTAGTTGCAGACAAGGTATCTGTTCATTGGTCTCAAGGTCAAGCCAGGAGAACCTTGGAAATGTGAGGGAAAGGGAGCAGGACCAGGCAGAGCAATGGCACAGCCCCTGTGCTGGACCTGCAATGGACATCACAGGCTGGGGACAAGAAGGTGCATGGGGTGGGGTCCAAGCTGAGGCTGGCCAGGGCAGATAACTCCTATTGGTGCTCTCAAGACCCTGACAAATCAGTGTATTTCCTAGAACAGCTAAAAAAGATGATAATAACTGAATTAATCTGAAAATAATCAATGTACTCTCCATCACAGCTGCTACAAACGCCTGGCTTTCCAAAGACTTCTTGTGCTTTTGATCTGTGAAAGGAGCTGCAGGTGATACTCAGATCATATTCATATCAAAATACTCAATTTCAGACAGAAATCAAATACTTACAATAATAATTTAAATTGGTGTCTGGTATTATAATTTCTGTAACAGCTACCAGTGCAAAGGGAGATGACAGAACCAAGGTCAGAAATCAGATTCTTAATATTATCTGAACTAACAGGAAAAATATTTGGTTTCCTGAGTCATTTGTCTTTCAAGCAGAAGGCTCTTGTGGTAGGGGGATTTTCACACAATGCACTTGGCTTTCTGCCAATGGATGAGCTTTCCAGATTGATGTTAATGAAAGAAATATTAATGCACCGTAGCATGTCAATTATCTTGAAAAGGTCTCCAGCAACCATTTATCACTTAAATCTCACATCGTATAGAGCTGGGGACCAAATTGTGTTACATGTTAGAAGAGTTCTGCCAGATTTGATCCATCATTAACTTTCATTTGTTGATAATTTGAACATGAATTTTTATTTAAGTTCTGCATCTTCGTCAACTTGATGGAAATGTCCTGAATTGTCAAGTCATAGCTGAGTGATGCTGGTTCCCAGCTGAGGCCCAACTGCATTCTGAAGTGACTTGAAGGATATAACCCCCAGAAAAGCAACCCTGAGGCCAGGGATGTTTTCTATTGCATTTGAGAGAAGGAACAAAAAGCCAACTCTAAAAAAAAAACCCAAAGCTTTGACACAAATAGGGTTCTGAATTGCTGAATCATGCATCGAAACCCAGTTGTTTGTTTTCTTTCCAAGTGAAACAGAATAGTTATAAAGTGGAAAGGTAATGCCAGAGTAAATTTTATTTATCTTCTAGGTGGGTTTCAGTGAGTTGGGTGATTTATCTCGGGCTCAAGAAGACAAATGAATCCATCACAGGGTGTGATGCAGTCAAGTCTTGTCACTCAGCAACGTTAACATCAGTTGTTTCTGACTTCAAAGGCAACAGCTCAGAGGGGTTTGACCAAGGATGGCCACACAGAATCATCCCTCATGATAATAGTGGGGGAAATCCTTTAGCTAAAGGAGTTGGTTGAACTCATGCAGTATGGGATGGCTAATCCTATTTACTGGGATGGGGTAGTGTGGAATTACCTCTCTGTAGTATTTGTTCATTGTAAAGCTTATCAACCTTTATCCCAGTACAAGACATACTTTTTCTGCTTGCCTTTTTAAAAGCAAACACACAGCAGCTTAGGCTTGTATTATTTTTTTAAAGCTCTTAAGTAAAATACTTGGTTGCAGGCAGAAGTCTGGCTGGATGAAGCTTGGAGAGGGCTCATATGTAGTGGGGTTTAATTCCAGGTTGATACACTTCTGTAATGTGCTCAGGTATTGTGTTCAGGCTTGTAGCATAAGAAGCCTGTGTTGAATAAACAGAATTAGAATCAAATAAAATGCACTTAAGCAGCCAGTGTGTAATTATACCAAGGTAAGGTGACACATTCAGATGATAAAAAGACAACAGAGGGTTACACACTGAGTGCAGCTCTACAAAATGCCTTGTACACAGAAGCAAAGCCCTGGCTTTGGGAAGAAACAAATCTGTTGTCTTTCTGGAAAAGCAATGTCTGATCAGTAGTCTCACCTATGCTTAAATGGACAGTGCAAATGAATTCTTCATGCAGAGATCAGGATCCCTGTGTGTGGTGTTTCTGCCTGTGTATGATTTAATTTAGTCTGCTGAGAAGCTGTAGCAGCAAAAGACCTTAGGTAGCCTTTCTGGTCTCTAGGTACAGCCATGAGATCCTTGCATTCCAAGTCAAGAGCTCATGGTTGTAGTCATTTCTCCATTATCCCAGTTACTGGGAGGTTGGGGTAGGGTTTGTGTAATGCACCTCACCCAGGGTGAGCTCGGCGTGCAATTTCAAGACCTTTGGATCACTGCTGAGCCCCCAGCTCTCTGGAATGGCTAATTAGCTGAGGTGGTGAACAGAAAACACCTCTGTTCTGCTTCTAGACTAAACCTGGGCAAGAAGCAGCAAAAATGAGTTGCATGCATTTGTGACAAGTCACCTACACTACCTGGTGTTGGCATCCCTGGGCACTCAATATGTCTGTTCCTAATGTCATGTTGCTTTGAAAGCACTGATTAATTTGTGGTACATGAAGAAAAGCCCCCCAAGTAATACCTCCACGTACTTGTTTTGCAGCAAGTTGAGGAGTGCTCTGAAATAGAAACATCTCTCTTTATTGAACAGCTGTAAAAAGATTTCTGATAGGTAGATCTTTGTAGTCAATAGTAAGAAAAGCTTTCCAATTTTCTTAAGTTTGTTATTTTCTGGATTGTGTCTAAATGATTTTAGAACCTATCTTACAGGCTTTGTGTTTTAGACATATTTTGTATGTCTTTTTGAATTTCTTGATATTTAGTGCTTATTACTAAATTCTAATCTTATTCACCTTGCTTTATCTGCTTCATGGCAGTTAGAGCTATGCTTCATGTTTAGGTCTGTCAGAAAAACAAATATATGGGTCATAAAAAACCCAAACCAACCCTGGTAAAAACATTTCTCTCCTCTCTTTGCAAGAATTAAAACACAGATAAACATCAGACACTGTGCATATTGCAGGCCACTGTCTAGCCTGAGGCAGTGTTTTGGTATCATATTGAAAATCGAGATGTTCCTTTAGTTTACACGTGTCTCTGAAACAGGGAGGATTTGGGTCTTGTAGTCACTATGGAAGGATATTTTTCTTTTAATGCTGATGCATATATTTCTTTTAAAATAACCAGGGAAGGTTTTGGTGAAGCTTGCTTACTTAGAGATCCTGATATGAAAAACTTTATAGTAGGTTAAGATTGTCTTTATGTTAACAAGCCACCTAGCTCATCACTGGATTGAGTGATGTGACTCAGTCACACTCTTTCTTGCTGCACCAGCTGGATACAGAAACTTGTGTTTTGGAGGGTAAGTTATAGTCAGTCACCCTAGCAGTGAAAATAGGGGAATTATTATGGAACTGATTGTACTTAAAATAATCTGTTAGGATTTATATATAAAAATATATATTTATATTTATATATAAAAGGATTAATGTACATGTCAGTTGTTAGAACTTTCTGATTCTCAGTAAAAAATTTTGCAATGAAATTGGTCCTTGGGGAAAATGAGTGACAGCAGCCACCAAACTGTTGCTTGCTTTATCACCTATGGAGCCTGTGCTCTTGCCCCTTAGATCCTGGCATTTAATTTCCTTTTTTTCTTTGTTTTATCAGATATAACACTGTTAAATTAGATTCAGCAATGGGGTCCCAGACTGACAGTGTCTTGCTGTTTTCCACTGAACAGCAAATAACCTGGGTGGCACCTGCAGTACACGGCTGGCTTTTCTGACTGTGCAGTCCAGAGCAGTCTGGTCAGGATGACATCTGTACAACTCTGCTCAGTCGAGGGGGGCTGGAGAGCAAACTCAGCTTGCTCTGAGGATTTGCTCTGTCCCTGAGCCCATCTTAGGTAGGAGTGATTCAGCTGTGGGGGCTGTAGAGCAGTGCTTGGGCTCCACAGGATCCCAGCTGGGCATCCCATAGGATGGGCACATGTTGCCCAGCAAGTTGTTCTCTGTCCTCTCGGGGACCCTGTGGCCTCTCCCAGGTGAATGTGAATTGGAAATGGAGTCAGTGCCATATTTGTGCCCAGGCCAGGCACTCCTCCATCATCCAGCAGCCCAGGAGTGATCTGGAGCAGGGCTGTCGAATTAAGCAGGCAGCACAGTGTGAAATCCATGCTGGCTTCGTGCCTGTTGATGGAAGACAGATGTTAGCTGATCCATAGGGGTGATTGGAACGGTGCTGGTGGATAATATCTGAGCCAACATCAAGCTTGACAACAGAAAATTAACTTTTTGGTGTTTACTCATCAGATTTGGACTGTCAGGCTGAGTTAATACTGAAGCACTGCTTTGGTGGGTGGTATTTTAGGACCCCTTGGGTAGCTCTCCAGCACCAAGCTAGAGCTGAGATCCACATTAGCAGCTATTTATGTAAAACCACTAGTGCAACTTTGAAAGAAAATTGGTGTTTAAATGTCCTCAAGTGCTTTTGAAACCTTACAACAGGAGAGGTTTGCATGGTGTGAGCACTGTGGCTCTTCCCAACCCTCAACTGAACCGGGCTCATCTACATTTCAGCTCTGAGCCTGGCTATGGATGTGCTGCCTGTGTGCAGTGCCATGAAATGAAACCAAGTGCAGAAGAAGCACAACCAGGCACGTTACTGAATCCTTTATTTTTCTTTCTTAGCTTTACATTTTTTAGGAAATTCTACAATTATTTTGTTCGTGTTTCTTTTTTCCACTGGGTGAAAGGGCTTCCAGCAAAGTAAGTTTTCCATTCACATTAACAGCAACATGATTTGGCATTTTAAGGGAATTGTTGTAGTGTAGCAATGTGTCAGAAGTGTTCATAAAAGAAAGGAATGCTTTGAAAGGTGGCTTTCCACCAGCAGAAGTGTATTATTGCACTGACTTCTGTGAGGTTGTGAATTGGTGCAAATTATTGCACAATTTTAAGAGCTGTTTAGTAGTTTGCAGCTAGTTAATAGCCCCAAATCCTTCCAAATCCTGCTCAGCTGCAAGGAAGCATTGTTTCAACAGATCATAATTTTCAGTCTGCAGAAGCAGTTGCTAGAGAGTCATTGCTATAGACACATGTCTTGTAGCCATTTCTGTACAGGATCTCACTGATGCAGATAATTTGCATAACTTTTAAAGGCTCATTCTTTACAAAAATAGTTCAATTTCTAGGCTGAAACTACAGAACATTGTCTTAAAATATACATTCTTAAAGGATGAGTAGAGGAAGGACTTCTCGTGGTGCAGTGTACTCTAGCAAAGTTATAGCCAGAGAGGGGAGATTTCTTTATCCTCTTGGGCATAGAGCAGTGTTAAGTCTTTTTTTCTAGTGTGACTTACAGTACTTTGTAGTCACCAGATGTTAGAGCAGTAGAATATATCTTCTTATTTGAGATTTGTTTCATTTTTAACAGAAATCATTAATGGATTAAAAAAAAAAAAATCAAAACAGACCACAAACTTTTAAAAGTCATCTGTCCACAAGGCATTCAGCATACCTATAGATATTTCAAATCAATCTAGCTCAGAAAAGGAGATGCAGCTTTAACAAGGTATTGGATTTTTGGTATATTCGTGTAGAATCTAATGGGGCTGATCCTGATAGATCACAGTAGACTGTATTAGTGACCATATTCCTGTAACAGGAGATACTCATATAATTCTGAGTCTGTAGAGAAGGAAAGAAAAAACAAATCAGGCTGATCAATTTTGGTTTTGTGGGAAGAATTTTATCCTAACTGCAACTGGCAGTCTTATCTTTCACACTGAGCCATGATTAAAAGCAGAATTTCATGTGTGTAATGAATCTACAGTGTTTTGTCTGGGGGCAAGAATGAAACGTTGAAATGAAGTCTGTTTGGGGGTTGTGGTTTTGCTTTGTTTTTAAAGAACAAGCCCATGACACCTCTCTATTTACAGAAACAAGGCAGAAACAAACTCACAGCTGATACAATTGCATTTTATACTATAAAAAGATTTGAAATATTGGGTGATTCCAAGGTGCTATAGGTGGGACATCATAGGAGGTGCAAGGCAGGAGATAATTAAATTCCTATGTTTATTATAAGAGAAATCTTAGTTGAGTGACAATTAAATGCCCTCTTCTTCATTACATTACCATTCAGTCATTTGAAGAACTGACTCCTGTAGTAGGAATATCAGAATTAAAAGCCAGACTAATAAAATCCCACTTTGCAGTGCATTTTTTCCTTGAATTCTAAATTGCAGCAGATCAGTAATGTTTGCTTGTCCATGGGATGAATGGGGTAAAAATTAGTTTGGAACACATTGCTTCTGTCTAGCCTGGCAACACAGTTGTCCCTCAGAAAATGAGCTTTGGAAGTTGGGCCCTAATTTGAGGACCACTCAGTGTGTGCCTGGGTGCTTTGCTGAATCATGGTTTCTGTGCTGGAAGTTCAGGCTTTGGGCTGTTTGAGTGGTGGCTGGATGGGATTCTGACTCTGGGAATGCTGCAGCTTGGGGCTTTTCTTCTTAAGGGAACATCTCGTGCAGTAGGAAACTATGGGAACTTGCCTGATCTGTGGCACAACTTCTATATTCAATTCCTCTTGTACAAAAGAAGCTTGTGTTTAAGGTCACTATTTCTGTCCTGTCAGAGCACTCTGCACACAGTGGTGGGGAAGGGTCATGTTCAGTTTCTGAGGAGTGTTTGAGAGTCACCATTCAGGCTTGGAAAATGTTGCTCATGGAGCTGAACAAGCCCATGCTTGTTGCAGTGAGCATTGGCCGCTTGCTGCAGCTGTGTTGCTTTAGGTTTGGTTTGGTTTTTTCTTAAGCTACTGGTCCTTTGGCTCTGCAAGGTTCTGAGGTCTCCTCTGTGTGTTTGTCTCCAGTTTAACAATAAAAATACTTTGTGAGTGGCTTTTGTTTTTTGTTTTTGATCTGCAGCATTAAGACAGCAATTGATGAGGTTTTTGGCCAGTAGCCTTCATTGTGGTTTTCCCAATACCCCATTATTTTCTTTCTTCTTAGTGGGCTACTAGTCCAGACTCCTTCCACTTCTGCTGCAGTAGCAGGATGGATTTCACAGTAATGTCTCTGGGCTCAGAAGGAAAAGTGACTCCTCTCCCCTTGCTCATCCACTCGTGTACATCTTGATAGAAAGAAGTTTGTGTCATCATTTTGTTGTGAATGTAGGGTATAGATTCAGTCTTGGCTTTGCAGTCTGTTGAATTTTGCATTTCAAAAGAGTTAATGTTGTCTTGGAGTCCAGTGAGTGCTGAGGGTAGAGCCTGCTCCCTGTCCCTGCTGTAGCAGCCCTGGCTGCTGCCACATCCCAGTGGGAATGGGAAAGATGCTCTTTGCAGCTACAGCCCTGGTGGCTCTGGGAAGCCAGGCACCCAGCTAAAAAGAGCATCCTGTTGGTCAGCAGCTTTGCTAAGGCATGAGAAGCTGCTCTGGGTAATGAGAGTCACATGGTAGCCTGGGAACCAGACAGGGAAAACCCAGAGATGACACAGATGTTGGGTTTTTAATCCCAGCACTGCCAGTCTGTGGAGTGCTTGCTGTCACCTCCTTTAATTTTGCTAACCACTGTGTATTTCCTTAAGATCTCTGCCAAGGTCAGAATTTCATCCCACTTAGTGCTTTTACAGCTGAAGGAAAGTGTCTCAGACCAGAAAGTTTTAGCAAACCAAGGACTGTGAGGGGAAAAAACAAAGAATTGTTGTAGCTTTGCTCATGGGGAGTTAAGGTGCCAGAGACTTCTTTAAGGCTGAAAATTTACTTTCAGGGGAACTCAGATCTGAACTTTCTGTGCTCAGGATCTGAGCCTCCAGACCACATCCCCTCTTCTCCTTATTCCCCTTGACCTGGCTTCTCCCCCCTCCCTCTACAAAGCTTTCTGCAACCTCCCTTTTCACTTGTACAGCTGAACTGAACTCAGCCTGCTGCCAGAGGGAGTTCCACTGCTCTGGGGTGAGGATGTGCTCATCAGTACCTTATTCTCTGGAAGCCAGGTCATCTGCGGTACAAGGAGGCAAATAAAGCTGGGAAATGCAATAGATAAAGGCTTAAGTGGTCAGAATTTAAATCTTTGCATTGCCAATTGCAGGGCTGGCTAGAAAAAGGAAGTGTGGGAAGAGAAAGGAGGCAGTAAACATGATGATTAAGTGGATCTTACTCAGAGTAAATTATAGCATTCCTGAATAAAAGTCTTCTCTTTAACAGAGAAATCATTAAATGTTAAACTCACACTATTATTTGCATTTCATTGGGTAGACTTGCATGTGCAGAAATATCCATTTTAATTAGTGTTGAAGCCTCGTGTACAGAGCACTGCCTGGTAGGTATTTTTATACTCCCTCTCAGTGAACTCATTTTATATGATGATGATTTCCTCTAATTTTTAATTAACATGTCTAAGTTAGAGTTGGGGAAAATGATCAGTGTTTCATTAACTGCCTCACACTTGGAGATCTATGCAAACCTAATTGATATGGTTGCTACAGGGTGCTTTGTCAAAATGAGCCCTCCTGTCACTACCTTGCTCCCTTTCTTTTCAGTCACATGGATCTCAGTGAAAAGCACATTGCAGCACCATAGAGTTTTTACCTCTGGAATGACAGCAGATGATGTGGCAACGAATTTCAGTGCTGTGTTTCACCCAGGATATTTCAAAACTCTTTATAGAATGTGTGTTGGGAGATCATTTGTTTTATCACTGGTATATAGTGTCCCCCATCTGCAGAGTGTATATAACAGTGCTGAGGAGAAGTGACAATTTCTTGCTGCTTGTCTGGGGAAAATTACTGCTTCTACTCTAAGCCTTTCAATTAAAAATATACTTGGTAGTCTAGAACACACCCATAAACTCAATGTTTATTACCACAAGTTATTAAAGCCTCTTGTTGGTATTTATTTACCTATATATATGAATTCTAGTATCTCACTGGAAGAAGTGGTAGAGATTATGTGAGGGCAGGATGGCCTACTTATAAAGGTTATATATTTTATTATATATATTTATATATATAAAAATTATATTAAAAAATAATATATATATATATAAATAAATATATATATATATGGGC
>JAOEGS010002726.1:70724-83066 GCA_025447755.1 Corythornis vintsioides | reverse complement strand
ATTATATTAAAAAATAATATATATATATATAAATAAATATATATATATATGGGCCTCAGCTCTGCCACTAACCTGCTTAATGACAGTGACCAGACCCCAGTGTACATCTCTTGGTGTTCTAAAAAGTGATTTTGCAGGAGGAAGAGACTGTTCCTAGACCTGCTCATTAGTGAGTATATTAATGTTTTCCAAGCAGTTATGGTTCAATTATTGTAGCTATAGGGCTTTCTGTGATGATGATATGAAAACAGCCAAGGTAAAAAAGGAGCTAAAATCTGGCACTGTACTCAGTGCTCTGCCCATGAATTATGCCAAGAAACTGTGTTAGAGATGGTGGAGCCTGGATAGCAATCCCATCTCTGAACCTGCTTTATCTCAGGAGAAACAAGACTTTTACTGTCTGATTATCACAGTGAGAAGAGCTAACTGCAACAGCAGTAGGAGAGTTGATAGGGTATAAATTATTCAAATGTGTCTTTCCAAAGCCATTATTAAAAGGAAAAGAAAACCTTTGTTTTCTTTAAAAAGTGCTGAAAATTCTGATCATATTGACACATTCTTGGTTTCCTCTAAAGACTTAGAAATTTGATCAAGAAATCTATTGTCTGAAAATGTGGCATCCACACGAGATAAAGATGATATTCATGTGAAAGCAGTTCATGTGACATAGAATTGCAGGAGAATTGAGGTTGGAAGTAACATCTGGAGGGCATCAGGACCCCCTTCCCCTCCGAAGTCAGATGCCATTCCTCAAGGCCTTGTCCAGCACAGTTGGAAATCTCCCCCCTTTTCTGGGCAACCTGTTCTAGTTCTGAATGATTAGTTCATTTATTCAGCTGGTGGAAAATGCTGCCATAGTCTTCATTAGACAAACGTCACTCCCTTACTGTCCCTTCACTGTGCTTTAGCTCTCCAACTGTGATCCTCTCTGCACTGTCAATCTTAGTTGCAGCAGGATACCAAGACTGGACGTGGTATTCTGGATTTTGCATGCAGTTGTTGATAGGGCTTTGCTGAGAGATGAATATTGATCCCTGGGACTCCTGGATGTAAGGGTTTGCAGTTGTATGCCAAACTTGCTATGAGGAGGAAGGATGAGCTACATAAATCTTTGCGTTTGCATCTTGTATTGCAGTTCTGAATGGAAAAAGCCAACAGAGGATAAAGGGAAAACCCATTTCAAAGAGAGCAGGGTAGAGGGAGTTTGGTTACAGGGGTGGTGTTGAGTACAAGCTCTAAAGCTCCATTCTCCTGGAGAGGTGATGATGCAGCAGGTTGGAGAGATGAGTGGGAGTCTGTTGGTTGGAGGGAACAGTGCAAGCCCTCCAGCAAGCACTGGAGTGCTAAGCATGATGTAAGGCAGTGAACACTCTCTGGTTTGAACTATTTCCAGGTCTGCAGTTGGGAATGTAACCCATTGCAGCATGAGAATAAATTCTGTTTTCCCTGCTAGGCTTGCTAGTGTTGGGTAAACGTGGCAGTTGGAACACATGGTGTTTCCTCAAAAGCTATGAATGGAAATGATGACTGGGTGTTGAGAAAAGGATCCTGGGTGTTTACAGGCTGAGGTCTGTCAGCTGGGGAGGTCAGTGTGTTCTCCACCAGCTCAGCAGTCCATCTGGGGCAAGTGCCAGGAAAAAAAGGAATCTCCCTCAGGGAAGCAGTGTGGACTTAATTCAGAGTTTTGTGAAAACTCCTTACCCCAGTTCCTGGGCTTTAGCTCTGAATCTGACCCCAGTGTCACTGCTGTGGACACTGAGTTCTGCTGGTAGGTGGCACAAAGACTGTTAAAATAATGAAGGTTGTTGCAAGGATAATCTGAAATAAGACAAAGTTCCAGCAAGATTAATTTTAATACTTCCATATGAAGAGCAGGAAAAAATGGAAATGGATGAGAGACTCCCAGGGTGCTTTGGAAAATCAGTGTCAGGTATTTGAGTGTAGCTTGTTCAACATG
The DNA here is from genome assembly GCA_025447755.1 of Corythornis vintsioides. Classification (NCBI taxonomy): domain Eukaryota; kingdom Metazoa; phylum Chordata; class Aves; order Coraciiformes; family Alcedinidae; genus Corythornis; species Corythornis vintsioides. The sequence continues at coordinate 81,109 of JAOEGS010002726.1, read as the reverse complement.
CACTTGAACTGCCATGGCAAAGGGGACTCAGGAGGTTTATTTCTTGATGTGCAAATGCTTATCTGTATTTGTGAACTGAACTTGGAAGACTTCTTTTATTCATATTTTTTTTCTTATTATTTTCCTTTTTTTCCCTTGTCTCTAGCTGCAGATTTTTTCTGGACAAACTTGCTTTTTTTTTTCCTGCAGAAAATCAATTAGATTCTACTGGCAATTAGCCCAGGGAAGCAGAGACTAGTTAGAATAATTATTGCTGGAGGTGTAGGTGGCAGGGCTGCAATGCCTAAGGCTAAACAAGAAGAGACAGATTAGAAACGGCTCTTTGGAGTCTGGGAGATGAATAATGTCTGGGCTTGGAAAGTTTTTTTGGATTCTTTGGAGGACCTGGTGGTGTGGATGCAAAATTGCTGCTTGTTTTTATATCTATCTGCATTAATTTAGTCTTGCCTCTGCACACGCTCATTTTGTGAGGTGTGTTTGCCAAGTGGTCCTTGCCTTTTAGGAAGAAAGGAATAAAAGAAGGAAAGATCCCAGCCTGGGATGAACCAGCACCTGAGAGCAGATGCAGAGAACCTAAATTTTTGGTTTACCACCCTCATAAGGAGAACTTTGATTAGATGATGGTGTGTCCACTTCCCAGAACTGGTGCTGCCTCATTGCTCCATCAGGGGACCATCTTCTCCTCACCCCTGTGTCACAGGCAAACAGTCCTGACTCTGGAAATTTTGTCCTTAACCCTCTTCCCAATATGAGCAAAATATCAAATAATTTAGAATAAATCAATGTTTGACACATCAGGCACAATCAAATTCTTACATAAAATACAGATATATGGCATTACAAGCTTCCTCAGTACAGAAATAATTCACCTTGCAGTATAAGGAACTACTGCTGGGTGTTTAGTTTTGGTGGGGTTGTTTTGTTTTTTGGTTTGGTTTGGTTTGGTTTTTTTTGTGTGTGTGGGCTTTTAGGTTTATTTGGGTTTTTGTGTTGTTTTTTTTCCTTTTCAGTTGAGGAAGGAATTACCTTGTTGTCCACCCTAGTTAATATTTACCTTGCAGCCTTTATGCACTTTATGAATTTAAGCAAAAACATTTAGCTTTTGTGATGATTGTCATTACCTGCTATGAGGAATTAATTAATATTGGAATTAAGGTTGTAGTAGCAGTTCCTTTAAGAAACAGCCACTTCCATGGATTTGAAGCTGGATTTTAACTATTCTGGAGAGCAGACATTTAGCTACGGGCAGTTATTTAATTTTTTATTTCTGTCCTTTTCCTTTGGTGTCAAAAATAAAATTTTAAACAGCATCACCTTCTGAAACTATATAAAATAAACAGTCTGTCTTGAAGTCTAACTGGTTTTCCTCCCCTCTTTCCCTTTGGCCATCTCCCTACCCCTCTTCCAGCTGAAGTAGGATGGACCCTTTAGTCTGTCAGTGTGAAATAACTGAGAGTCACTGCAAAGCTGACTGGCAATTAAAAATTAAAGACAGATCCTGAGGAATGTATCTATAATGCATTGATTTGTGGGGGGAGGAGGATGTAAGTTGCTGGTTTTTCTATTAATTTTTCCCCCCCCCTCAAGAAAAGAAAGACTTAGCAGCTAGTCTTTATTTTAGACACAAATCCAATACACAAATTTTTTTCTTGTTCATCTCATAGTTAATTAGTGCAACTGATGAAGGGTGTGTTGTGTGGGCCCCTAAGAAATGCAGTCAGGCTGCTTGTGTCCTTACCTGGGGTAGGGACAGGGTAGCTATCAAAAATATCCCTTCAGCTGAATTGCTGTCTCTTTGTCACGGGGATTAAAGGATGCTCTCACCTTCTGGGAGCCAGGGAATATGGAAAGGACTTGATTTCCCTACTGGAGAGGGGATTAATGCCCTTGAAATTGCTTTCTGTTCTTAGTTCAGTGCTGAAGAATACTAACTTTTAGATTTTCTTATAGAAAATTTACTTTATTGCTTCAAAATAGTGAAATTAAGAGTTTAAATATTTTTGATGTATGTGTGGTTTTTTCTGTGATCTTTAGTCTTGTAAAATTCTTGCAAACTAAAGTATTTAAAAATAAATAATGTACATATGGTGTCATGGATTGACACGACAGGTCTGAGTAACTTCCAGTAGCATAGCAATGCTCAAATTCTCTTCTACATTTGAGTGAAGTTTGACTTCATCTAGAGAGAGATTTTCAGCAGTGTAAGTTCCCACCACAGGATAACAAAGGTTGGATCATTAAGTATAAGCCTAGCTGTTATCTTTGAATAATCTCATGTCCTTTAATAACTTGACATTTCAAGTAATAAATCTGTACACTCCATGGTTTTGTGGAAAATACAACATGTTAACTTTTGCTAAGACAGTTTTATCTAATTTTTATCCTTCCCTTCGTGAAAAAAAAAAAAAATCAAGATCTGATTTATTTTTGACATGTTTAGAATGGGCTTAATCCAGATTCCCATTGGTTTAAACAGACTTTGGGTTAGACTCAAAATAAATGCATGGATATGGAAGGATAAGGAGGGAGCAAGGAAAATATCCATTTGCTAACAGCATTGCAATGAACTCATGAAAAACAATTTGCAGAAATTAAAGTTCTTCCCCTCCCCCCCCCCTTTTGTTTTGGGATAAGTTAATTTCCATAAGAAAGAGACTATTGACTTTTAAACAGAGAAGGCTATGCTGTTTTAACTGTATAATAGTATTAATTAATAGTATTAATTTGTCATAAAATACCTTGGTATGAAGCACAATAGTTATACATAGTATTTTGAAGAAATAAACTGTGTTTTTTAATAGCTCCAAAATCTAGTCTGCTCTACCTTCTGTGCTGGGGTATATTTGCATAAATTTATTTCTTGGTGGAAAGGCAGATCAGGGGGAAAATGCATTTTTTTCCCTATTGAAAATGTTAATTATTTTGAAGATGCTCCATGTGAGGTAGGACAATGTGTGGGTTAGCAGCACATCACTGTACTTCACACTCCAAGTCTGCCTGTGCTGGAGCTTTGCTGTAAGCCAGCGTCAGGGGGCGTGGTCTGGAATGGCTTGGGAATGGGAGCATTGTGGATTGGAAAAAATATGCAGTGAGTGGCAATAGAATTGATATTGTCACTGGTGCTCCTGCTGCTGGGTTGGTCATCTTTGGAGCTCTTGTTTTCTGCTCTGCCTGGACTTCTGCAGCTCATTTAAGCAGGGAGTCACCTAGGATAGCCAAGCTGCAAGTGCAGGTCCTTGGCATGATGAATTGATAGGAAAAACAGTATTTCCAAAGGACTAGTCAGATTTAGACAGCAAAACATCTCCAGGGTACCTGTTGCTAGGGGCTGGTATATCCTGAAGTTGGGTGGGATAGATTAGAGTGATAATCTTTGCCTCCATTTCCCAACTGTAAAACAGACAGTGCTACTACCTTATGCTAAGAGCATGTGAGAAACCTGAACCTTTTCTGCATTTCTACAGAAAAGAGCCACAAGAAAGTATAAATGTTAGAGAGAACTGTTCAGAAGTCTTCTAGGCATGAATAAAAAGTATTTTCCTTCCAAGCCTTTTGCTGCTTAACTGTTGTCCCTATCCTATCTGTGAAGACAGAAGAGTAGCTCTTGGAACGTGGAGAAGTTCTTAACATGTTTGTGAAGCAATCTGGGATCACAGGGGAAGAGGAAGCATGAAAAAAATCAGTCTCTGAGGGGGAGAATTTCACAGAATAGTTTGTTACTGAAACTGCTTTGCAGCCTGAGCTGCAGCCTGCTGAATGTGACATACACAAACTGTCAGACACCTAAGACTTTGCTGGAGTCAAAGAAAGAAATACAGACATAATTTATCAGGGCCTACAATCTTTTTTTTCCTGCTTACATCTACTTGAGCTGAAGGTCATTGGAAATGTATTAGGGGTTGAAGATTGGAATGCAAGGCTCATTTGAGACCTGGCTCTGAGATGACCCATTGTGTTCATGTGCTTCACAGTGCTTACATGACAGCACCAGCTAAGGAGCCCCAGTGACGTGGTGGTTCCTGGTGAAATAGCTGTTTCTTTTCAGACAATGCTCTCTAATTCCACTTCTGTTTAATGCCCCCCCGGCTCTTCCAGTAATGAACACCTAGGGCAGAGGCTGTGTGAGGCAATGCAGAAAGCTGGCACACTCAGTGCTCACAGATTGGAAACCTCCTGCTTTGGCTTTGGACTGAGTTTGGAGAACTCTCCAGCACTCCCCCGGCCCCTTCCAGTGTTTTCTCTGACATATTTGGCCCCTGACCAATTTTCCCAACTGCTCCCAAGCCCTCTCTAATAGTCTTCTAACCCAGTTGGATGTTCCCTCAGCAAATGTGCACCCTTTCCATTGGCAAAGATAGGAAGCTCTGCTGCTTGAGGGCTAACAGAGAAGATAAATGTGCTTTCAGCCTCCTTCCTCTCAAAGGAGGTCGTTCCCAGTGTTTTTCAGTAGCTGAATTCTGTTGATGTCATCTGAGGTGTTGCACATTAATTCTGAATGTGGCCTAAGGGAGCAGGCAGGCTCAGCACTTGAGCTGGAATGGCCTTTCACACCATGCTAGGGGCACTCACTTGGTACTCCTGCTGAAATGAATTTTAGTAAATACATAGAGATGAAACAGTTAAAAGAAATGCAGACAGAGATCACTTTGAACCCTGTGTAAAGATGCTGTGGGGATGGCATTTGGCCTGGTCTGTCCCAGTACAGAAGCTGCAGAGCAAATATACTGGGAGGTGGGGGTCATGCTGGGGGACTGGAGGACTTTTTTACATGCCTGAATCTGGTTTGTGGTGTTCCTCTTTCCCTAGGCACTGCCTTGACTTTTCTTCCTCTCACTTTCTTTTTGTGTCATTGTCCAGGGCCAAGTTTGTCTTTGGCATAAGGGGGGTTCAGGTACCCTGAGCCTGTAGTGCCTCTCAGTGCCTTTCCCAGCACAAAGGCTGTGCAGCAAGTTTTGCATCTGCCTCTGCTAGATCTCTGCTCTTCTAAGCTATGAATCAGCATCACTGACTGTAATGTAAGTGCTTTGATCTTTAGGTTGCCCTGGCCACATGCCCCTCAGCTATCAGTGTGCTATTGTCTCCTTTTGGAGATCTATTGGCCATGTTTATCTTTCTCATTTATAAGGAATACATTCAGGTACCTAGAGTATTCAGGAAATCCAAAGTCCAGTCCAAATCAATGATAAGGAAGATATGAAGCATTGTCACTCTGCTTCATCTTGATCCAACATCAAAGTAGATGGGGGTTGGACTCGGGTTCCCTCCCAACCTCTACCACTCCATGGATCCAAAGTCCTTGCTTCCATAGACAGTCTTACAAAGCCTCTTTGTGAAAGGCAGTTGGGTCTTATTTGAACACTGTAAGTCATTCTGGGAGGTAATGAAATGTAATTTTGAGGTCAGCAGAGGTTGATGCAACCTCTGATAAATAGGATGTTATCTAGCACAATGATATTTAATCCTGTGGGTCTGGTGAAGGCAGAGCAGCTGTGAGGGAGAGTAACCAGTGTGAACCTATCTGCCAACAGCCCTGTGTCAAATGAACAGCCCTCACAGCTTGTGGCATCCTCTACAGATGTTTCCATGTGTCTGGCATAATATTTTATCTCTCTATGTAATAAACAGCATAATTATTTTTATATGGCAATGGTAAAAAACCCCAAACAATCCTTGAAAAATTATTTAGTGATGCAGAGTAGAAGCTTACTTTCAATTTTTAGGCTATTGGGCAGTAACACTGCATGACAGACTAGGAATATTTCACAAACAATGCTTAAAATGTGATATTTCTTTTCTGGTAGTGAATATCTATATGATATCAATGAGCACAGTGAAATCCCTATCCATAATATTTGATTCCTGAAAGATTTGGAAGAGAGAAAAGATGTTTTACATATGTCTTCTATGGATATTAGCTCTGCTTCCTCTTGAATTTTCATGGGAATGGAGAAGAATATTCAGACAATAAGCTTGCTTCTGCAGGAAGGATTATTAATTCAATTTAGAATACATTATTAGAGAGATAAGTAAAGCTAGTCTATGTTTCAAAAAAATTTGCAAGTAGGAGTCAAGCCAGACTAGGAAAAAAAATGTTCTTGCTTCATGCTTTAGAAATGTATCCTCTTGACATGTTTGCAGATGTGGTTTTAAGAGCTTATCATGTGCTATGTTAAATATTTAAACCTAAAAATTACTCTGGTTGTGTAGAAAAAGGCAGTGGCAGAAAACTGAAGGTTCTTGTGTCAGCTCTGTCATGATTTTGAGCTCTTTGAGAAGGAACAGGAATTTTAATTGAATAAGTATTTAAAATTTAGATGCTCTTCCTCAAGCTGTGGATTTAATACAGAATTTTGGGTCCTGTAATTCTGTGGCCTTCAAATTGAGCTCCTGTTTGCTTGAGTGAACTCTGCATCTGCAGTGCACTCAGAAATCTGCATCTCATGGGTATAGAAATGAACAGTAACATGAATATAAGAGTAGCAGCACCCAGATTGGTTGACCATAAATCAAAGAAGATTTAAAGTTGAGGAGTGATAGTTAAAAGTTACAACCCCAGCAATCATCTAGAAACCTGCGCTTGCCCAAGCACCCACTGCCATCAGTTGAACTCCCCAGCTGCCTCAGTTGCAAATTACCAAAGGCTGGAGAAAATATTTGGGAAGCATCTTGATTTTATACATTTTTCTCCATCCTTTTGTATTTTTTGTTTGCTGTTCTAGTTTGGTCTGTGGTATAACTGCCATATATCTTTATCTCTCTTAAATATGAAATCAGCCAGTGGATTTAGGATTGTAAGGTAGGGGTGAGCAGCAAAAGCCATATATATACATATATATGTAATTAATATATATAATATATACATTTACACATGCAATGCCATCACATAAACCTAATTTCCTTAGGAGCTTGCACTGGAAATCTGACCTCAGTTGATGTGAAGATTTCCCTTTCTGAAGTTCCCAAAGGCAGTCAGCCTTGTTCTATGCACAGTGCTAACAGAGCATCATCCTGTTCTCGGATACCTCGTGGATTCATTATATTGGATATCTGGAAGTTACTCTTGTGTAGAAAAGTTTGCAGAGTCGATGTACAAAGCACTGCACTGAACGTGGTTTTGAATCCAGAAGCAATCACAGGCACCACTTTGGAGGCAATGCACTTATTCAGCTCCTGTGGATAGAAATACCTCTTGGAGAACAGGAATGGAGCTATTATTTTGTCTTGCCTTGCATTATGAATGAATTCCCTGCACAGAATTGTTACTAATGCTTAAGACAAGTGCCCTGGTCCAGTGACTTCATACACAGTAAGTTCTCTCTTCTCCCAATACAATTGAGTTGGAAGAACTATAAATCTAATTCTTTAAGTCTTTCATGTTAAGTCATGGGTTTCTTTTATGAACTTTATTACCAGACAGGAGTAGAAGCTTATACAGTGAATTCTTAATAGCCTTAGTAATGGTCTAAATGTCTCCTTTTACTCCTCTCATCATCACACTGCAGCAGAGTCAACCTGAATGCTCTTTTCTGATTAGTTCTTCCAGCATAATCAAATTAAGTTATTAATAGTATTGTGGCAGCTGGTCCATATAACAGACTTCTGGTAATAAACTGTGGTGTGAATAATCTCTTGGCTTTTCTTGAAAGACTTTAGTTTCAATAAATGTAAAAACCAATGTCAACCTCACTGTGATGATTGAAGAGCCTGCTGCTGCAGAAGTGGAAATGGTTTGAGGGATTAGAGCAGTAGGTGGCTGCCTAGAATTTGTTAGGGAAATTTTGATTATTAGTTGTCAAAGTTTTAGAAGTGCAGGGTGTGGTGGTGATGGATTAATAGGCTCTACCTGGAACATCTTGATCTCCCTGAAATAGTTCTAGTTAAATAGAAAAAGTGAGTTAGCCCCTGTTCCTGAACAGAACAGCAGCTTATATTCTAGTCAGGATATGAAGTGCCTGTTGAAGTGACTCTCATAAACACTTCTCTGGATTTCAGTGTGTTCATTCACATGAATTAATTTAAGCAACTGCAAAAAAAAGTTTGCAGGGATGTGAGTCAGTCTGAGCAATTTCCCTGGCAGCTCTGGCTGCTCCCAAGTATTTCCAGTGGGCTCTTGCTTTCTAATAAACTTGGGGAAACACAAGCTTGCAGTCATACTCTCATGGATGCATTTGAAGTGTGAATTTTGCTATTAAACTTCTTATTTCAAATAAGAAATAATTAAATAAAACTTAATCTTTAAGAATTTCCACATAGAAAAAAAGAGAAATCTCTGTTTGAATCATCAAAGAAAAAAAACCTCATGGAGAGAACATAGGGGAAAAAAAGAAATTTTTTTTTTTTCCCCCATAATTCAATGTTTATCAAAAGAGAAGGATCTTATCAAATTCTTCAGAGAAGAGGAAAAAATCCCCCTAAAATATAAACACCAGGAAAGTGATTGATAAGAATTCTTTCCTCCTTCCTTTCTCACCCCTCTTAGCTGACATGGTGATGAAAAGAGAGGATTAAAATCAGCTTCTTAAAGCCAAAATTTTATTAGGAAATGATTAAAAGCACATTGTTTCCCTTCAAGTGAAGTTTTGCTCCTTCTAGTCCAGCCTTGTTGCAAAGCATGTTCAGAAGAAAGCAAGAGTTAAGGAGAGGGGAAGTTGTAGATCAATCTAATTGAATTATTCAGGGATATCTGTGGAGTTTTCAGTTTGTTTTTCCTGTCTGTTGTTCACTGAAAACTCAGTTCACTCCTGAAGACATATCTACACCCAGGAAGGATTTTAGGGTTAGTTTTAGTGTTAGTCTCTGTTCTGGTGGAGAACAGTTTGGAGTTGTAGCTACTACAACAGTGAGAGTTGATCCACACAGCAGCTCAGGTATGGGAGCCGTGGAATCTCACAGAAGAATCAAAATTCTCTCTCTCCAGCGTGCCCCTGGCTCCCTAAAAAAGCAACAAAAAAACCCAAATAAAGTTTTCATTTTCCTTTTTACTACTTAATTTAAAACCTGTTTGTGCCGTGGTTGGTATGTGCCTGTCATATAGTATCAAAGTAAAGCCATATATTGGAATAAAAATGGGGAGACTATTGTCTCCTGAATTCTGTGCAGGGAATGTGGCAGAGATCTGGAGATGTGATGCTCAGGAGGTGAAACTGCAGTGTTCTGCTGTCCTCCTGCAAAGGGGCAGGAGCTGCTGTGAGCAGAGCAAGCAGCAGAAAAGCAATCAATGGGTCAGGAGCAGGAAGAACTGCTCCTAGGAGAAGTCTGAGCCACTGAAATACTGAGCTCTGGACCAGACAGCTACATCTTTCTTTTCAACCACAACATGTATGTATTTTTACTTGTACTTTAAAACCCCTAAACAGCCAAATTTCTGTGCAGAAGGGATGCCTAGGGACTTACATTTCAGGGCAGTGAAAGCAGAAGAGACATCTTTCAGGTATATTTGTCCAGAAGCATCCCCAGCTGTTTGGAGATCCTTAGCACACAACAGTGAATTGCTGTTGCCACCTCCAGTGACATCCTCTGGGGACTAAATCAACTGGGGGTGAATTTCAGAGGTAATGTTTAAAATGGTTTCACAATTTCCTCATAAAACAGGAGACTGGAAGGACAAGGTGGTCTCTAGGTGACCCTGTAAATCCTTTACATAAATACCTGCTAGATCTAATTCTCCTCTATTGCCTCCATTTATTTTAGCTATAAAATAATGAGATAAAGGTAGATTTATTTTAGCTGTCCATGACTGATAGCACAGACTGGTGAAGAATTCTACCCTAGCTCATTGTTAGTTGCTGTTGTGCTTCATCTCTAGGCCACCCAAGTGCTTCCAGTAGGGCAGCCATCCAAGCTGGAAGATGCTGGTGATGGTGGAGCCCCACTGACAGGAGAGCTGTGAACCAGGGCTCTGCTCTTGGAAATGACACAGAACCCAGAGAACATTTGTGTTGTTACTGTGCAGGGATTCCTGCTGTCTGGATCTGTTTATTAGTTGAGAAACAACACTGTTGTGGTTACCAGGATCACTGTTTGACCCAAAGAGATGCCCACAACCCAGAGGACAATGCTATAAAATGTGATAAATAGCTGACCTACATTTTTTTTTGATCTGGAGGAGAGATCTACTTAGTTGAGGCAGTGGTCAGCCCCTCAGCAGCCTCAGCCTTCTGAAGCAGTGCCAGCAACCTGCTGCCAGTGTTTGAAGGTGGCACACTGTGGCTTTCATTTTCCCACTTAGTCATTCTCCCAACTTCTGAAATGCTCAAGAAGGTATTTTCATTTTTAAATGCTTTTACAGTTCAGATTGGGAAATACTGACGTTGCCTGATGAAAAGGACAGCTAACCATTCCACCACTGGGGGAGTGCAAAGAGCAGGTTAGACAAATTGATCATG
>JAOEGS010002726.1:29591-54448 GCA_025447755.1 Corythornis vintsioides | reverse complement strand
AGTCTCCTGCTCTGGAGACATTCCAGACCCCCCTGGATCTGTTCCTGGGTGACTTGGTCTAGGTGACCCTGCTCTGGGTGTTGGACTAGATGATCTCTCCAGGTCCCTTCCAACTCCTAACATTCTGTGATTCTATGATTGTCTTTCTTTTTTCAAGTAACATTTCTTTTTAACTGTGCCTTTGGTCTGCTTTAGGTAGCATGCACTTGCACTAAAACCCAATCCCATTCTTCTAAAGACATTTCAGTGTTTTGCCTATATCACTGTTGCTTTTAGCTTTCTATGCAACGAAGCTTCCTCCTTTGAGTGCAAAGATCCTCTTGGACCCACTCCCACTGTGGCTATTTTGGCTTCCCTGCCTATGCACAGATGCTGAATCTACGTGTGCTCTGCTCACCATTGCAGTGACTCACTGCCAGCCCTGCTGACACCTGCTGAAGAGCTGCTTCCCCTCAGGTTTTCCTGCCTAGCTGCTCCCAAAGTAGGGGCTGAAAATTTGCTTTTGGCATCATGCCCTGAGATAACACTTAAGCAACCTACATGGGGTCACTGAAATCTCCCATCACTGCTGTGACTCCCAGTCCTGCAGTCGAGTTCACACAGTGAATCAGAGTCACATGAGGTGAGACTGGTGGTGCTCAGTACTGCTGAGCATTGAGTATTAAATCTCCTGAGTTTGTTTTTCATGCTTGTTTATAGGGATTTTCTTTTATGTGACTGCTTTTAATCATCTGCTATTTCAGATTTACCAACATCTCTTCTCTTCTTTGCTTAAAAATACAGTATTTTACTCCTAAAAGATGCATTGTCCAAAACAACCTCTCCTTCTGCACCTTTCAGCTTTCTTCTTCTGTAAGTCCTTCCTTAATTTGCTTTCTCACCCTGTGGCTATCAACATTGACTTCAAATCTACTAGTAAGTAGAAAGACGATAGGAAGAAATCGGCATTATTTTTTCTGTTTAAAAAAAAAAGCAAGAGATGACAAATATAATTACATGGTTTTGTTTGTTTTTAATTATCACAGTATATTTTTTGGCTCTTTTCTTTTTTTTCCTGTAACTGAGTTTATATATTTGAGATGCCAACTACGAGGCAGTGCTGCATTTCTGTTGAAGAAAGAGGGTCCTTAAGTGAAGAGCATTCCTGCCTTTCTCCCTTCCTCCAGTGTCTTCCCAGGGAAAATTCTCACTGAGATTGAGGAAGCTTTTGCAAAACCCTTGGCCATGTGTTTTGTGTACATTTATCAGCCTCTCAGTCATCTTCTATTGTCTCTTTCTGTCTTTCAGCTTGGTTTATACCAAATATGTATAACTAAGAAAGTAAACAGAGCTCAGCAGCTTTGACTTCTGTGGTGAATAAAGCAAAGCTAGAGCACATGAATAAAGCAGCCGTAGCGTGTCTGCAGCAGCTTCCCACACTCCTTCCATCTAGCAGCCAACACTTGCTGGTGCCATTTCAATTACAGCTCTGTGCACAGGGAAGGATTTGCATCATTTAAACTAAAACTGCTGTTTAATGCCTCATAGACATTACCTCCAGAACATCATTATTCGTTAATTTTTACAGCTAGACACAGCGTAGTCATCTGGGTTGTAGTTTAGCTCCCAACTTGTGCCTGGCTGGGATTGGAGCAGTGATGTTTGGTAAGCCCCTTCCTCTCTGTACTTCTTGCTGTCCCCTTGATAGACATATCTCCTTTCATCTTGGATCTCTCCCCATCTTCCTCCAAATTTTCAGCTTATTTTAAAAGCTAATCAGAAATGCTAACAACACAGATCAGCATTTGTAAGAATAAAGGCAGCTCTTGATTGTTTATAAGAGGGTAATTGTGGATGAATTTTTCTAGAATTATCCTAAGGTTTCTATTAATAATTTTAGGAACAGGGTTTTTATTTATTTTTGCAATAGTAAAACTCTGCCCGTGACCTTTCTGTGCAGTGGAAGTTTTTTTGTTGTGAAGGAGCCCATTAGAAGAACAAGTTGTTGTATCAGACCTGTCAAAGAAAAGGAGGAAGCCTTGTCCCTGCATCTTTCATTTTGTGTCTGAGGATGAGGAGAGTAGGAGGTGGAGATTTGAGGGGGGAAGGAAAAAAAAATGGGAGGAATTCCTAGGAGACTTCTCTGCAGAAAATAGCAGTATGTAAACTATAAATGCTGCATGGCAGCTAAAGCCTGTGTTGAGGGCTGGCAGTGGCAGCTCACCTGCAGGTATTCAGATGGATATGGTTGCAAGAAGAGACTACTTGGGAATGTCTTTTGTAAGCAAGGACTGATTGTCCCCCCTTGGGATTTTGTGCTATTCCTTAGCATCAAAATGAAGTCATCTAGGTGATCCTGCTTTGTCAGGAGGTTGGACTAGAGAATCCTTTGAGGTCCCTTCCAGCCCCTGACATCCTCTGGCTCTATGAAGGTCTGAGCACCAAGGAGATTGGCTTTTACTGTCAGCATCTTAGGACTTGAGGATGTTCCAGGTAGAGAACTTGAACTTGTCTGCCACAAGGTGGAAATCTGTTCTGCCACTCATCACATCTTTATCTTTTGTTATCAGCAAGCTGGTCTTTGATAGGAGAGGAGTTAACTGTTTCCTGCAGCTGCTGTGTGCATGTTTTCAGCTCCTGTGGTGGTGCTGATCACAAGTGATGGTGCTGGGATGCTCTGCATCTGTGTTCCTCTATTCAAACATCTTCACCCTCCAACAGAGGCAATGCCAAGTACTGGAGAGCTCTGCACTCTAACAAGGCAAGGCATGAATAGGAGCAATGGCTGGGAATTGAAGCAAGGCAAATTCAAATTAGAAACCAGGCACACATTTTTAATTGGAAGCATAATTATGTGCTGAAACAAACCAGCCAGAATAAGTGATAGATTCCCCTAGTCGAGACTGGGTGGCTTTTAGAAAGACATGTGTTGGTCAGACAAGAGTTGCCATCCTTTTGTGTGGCTGTACTTGTCCTAAGTGCTCTGGTCAGCATGGAGCCTCCAGTGCTCCTTTCCAGGTTAAATGTAGTGATTCTAAACACCAAGAAAACAACAAACTTGTTAAAATGTAGAGGGGCAAGTGTTGAAGAAAGCTTCTGTGAAATTCCTAGTTAAAATTCCTATTTTTTAGCTCTGTTTGTGTATCATAGGTTGTTGGTTTTTTTCCCCATGGGCATGTTCTTTACCTGTTTGAAAATTTGAATGTAGAACACATTTTTAAGTTGGGATTTAACAGCATTTCTTACTGTACTTCTGTTGGTTGTGTTAGGGGATACTGATGTGCTTTTGTTGTCCAACGAAGAGGAAGGAGCAGAAATTGAAAATAAAATATCTTTTCCTTGCTGTTTCTTGCACATTTTGGCCCTTTTCACATGTAGACATGAGACAATTTTTCTCGGTACTCTTTGTATTTTGTTCTGAGAGTTCTATCCTTCCATTTGTCATTAATTTGTGGCTTCTGTGTTGTCCAGTACCTTGGAGTAGAAAATTAGGCATTGTGCATGAGAAATCTGCAGTGGTGTTAGGCTGGAGGAGAAGTTTTTCCATGTCCTACCCTGGCTGCTCCATCAGGAAGCAGCAGAGTGTGGCCAGGCAGATGCTTCTCTTTCTGAGAAGCATCCAAAAGAAATGGACACTGCAGTCCTTCCCAACACATTCCTGCCTGGCTGGGCAGGGACACTTCTTATGAAAATACACAGCTTAGTGTGCCATCCCCATCTGCTGGCTGAGCAGATTGGCAACAGGAGCATCAGAAGAAGGAATTAATACACTGGAAAATAGGAATATGAAAGTAGAAAGTGCAGTGTGTACTTTAACCCTTACTGAAAAATGCATTTCAATCAAAAAGATCTGAAAAATGACAGCATTCTCTTGGCTTAAATAATAATTTACATTTTTATGGCATTTATACATTTTATATTTATTATATACTTATAATATTTGATTATTTGCATAAGATATCACTGGAATAAGATTTGACAGTATATCTGTACTACTGAAAATCTGGTGAAATAGGCTGCTTTACTTGGAGAAGGGATCATGGTTTGTTTGAAAACTCATCCATGTGTAAAACAATTATATAAACTGTGTATTCTACAAGCTCTGTGTGTTTAGTTTCTGACAATGTGTTTGAGAATTTCATTGTTATCCTTAGAGTGCAAAATTACTTAATTGCTAATTAAAAATCTTCAATGTGACTGAAAAAATGTATTAGCTAAGTGTTTCTATTAAATATTTTTTGTTCTGCACAGTGCAGAGGAAGTTCTCATTTTTAGGCTGTCACTGAAATATTCACTTACTGTTGCCAAACTCCATCATCTGAACTGTGCTCAGAGGAGGAACCTAGTAAATACATTTTCCTTTTCAGCCCTGAGTACATAAAGTCTGTGTGAAATGCTGATACCTGCAGGGCAAAGGGACTGCTCCTGGGCCTGAAAAAGGGAGATTTCCTGGAGCAAACCAGAAACCAAAAGGCAGAGGTGAGCTCTGCCAGCTGACAAGCCTTTCTGGCAGGTTAACCACTAAAATACTGCATTAATGAGGTAATGACTTGAAAATCCTAAGTTTAAACACTAAAAAGTGCATCTTTACATATTAATTAGTGTGTGCATTGTGTGTTGATGCAATTCCAGTTGTTTTGCTCTGTAGTCAAAGCAAACTAAGGTGAAGCTTCAGTGTTACCCCTTCCTTATTTCCAGGGAATGGGGTTCCCTTGCTGTCCATCTATCCCTTTATTCCAGCATGGCTTGTGTGTGTGCAACTAAATGAAGAGGCAGAAAGACATGAATTTCCAGCTGCACCCCTCCCTTAGAAGAAAAACAATGAGGTACAGGAGCAATTACTGTCATCTTCTGATGTCTCTGTTTAGGGACATGGTTTGTATCTGGGTATCATAGTGAGTTTTTGATGGAAAAACTATGTGGCTTCATTTTACTGAATCCATTAATTTGAAAATAAGAGGAGTCCAAATATTACCCATAGAATTGAGAACAGAAGTAATCTACTTACTTTTGTGGGTGTTTTGTTGGTTTTGTTTTATTATTTTAATTACTAGAGGACTGAAATAAAAAAGATCCAAGGAAAACACTGAGTGTTTCACTATTTTGGAAACACAGTGGGAGCTGTGAGTGGGGTATTCTGGTGTTACTGGTGTTCCTTCTGCAGCCTTGCTTGCAGGAAACTTAATTAAGAAATGAGAGCTTGGTTTATTGCTCCAAGTTTTCAAATCCAAACAGCAGAAATTACACTCAAAGGGATCTGAAAGGATGTGCTGATGTGTCTGCCACAGAAATGTCTGGTTTTGATGTCTTTCCTGGACAGCATAATTCATTCTTACAGCAGCCCTCAGGCTTCAGCCATTCCTCAAGCCACAGATGATGTGAACAAATGACCCCTATCTCTCCAGCAGCTCTCCCCACAGAGGTGATAACACTGAAGAGCTTTTTCTCCTTTGTCTTGGATTTATTTCAAGTGAGCACATAAAGCTCAGGAGATAAGCATTTATCATATATGAATCACTCCTGTGAAGATCTGTTCCAAAATAGGATTGCAGCTGGAGTTGCCCTCTTGCATGTCTCGTGTTGTCCTGCTAGAGGCAGGAATCCCACCTCTGCAAGTGGGGGCTAGAATGGAGCCTCAGCTCTGAGAATTCACCAGAGGATAAATAACTGTGTTGCATGGCTAATTGTGGAGCTGATGGAAGTAGAGAGGTGACTGGGAAGGGCAGGAAAGGAAAGCTTTCCCAAAGGTCCTTGAAGATGTTGAATTTCTTCCCTTATTCAGTGCCAGAACTGAGTGCACAGTGCTGGGGTTTCTCTTTTTTTCAAGGAAATACAGCAATATGTTCAAAACTTTTGTTATTCTAGCTTAGCCTGGGGATCTTGAGGACCTGGACCTCCTACCAGATGAGTGAGGCTTCTATATCCACGTGCCATGGAGACAGCAGGTGTCCAGGTGAAGCTGAGCTCAGAGCATCTCCAAGGACTGTCCCTGGCCTAGTGGTGCTGGTTTAAGGAGAGAATGAAGGGCACAGAGCTAGTCAAAGGAGTCTCTTGACATCAGATAAACAGGAATTCTCTTTGTAGGGAGTGAAAAGAGGTTTGTTTGTGTGTGGTCTACTCTCAGACTTCATTAACCACAGTTTACAGCTCATGAGAACAGGTAAATTCACAAACTGAGGGATTATTGCTGATGTTTATGTGGGTCTGGGTATTTAGCTTGTACTTAAGCATATACTTCAGAATTTCCTTATTTCAGTCCTGTTTCCTGTAATAAATGTTCCTTGTAAAGGGCTTATGAGAGGGATGGAGCCACTGAGGTGTGCTCATATCAGTAAGAACCCTTGGATCTTGCATCCTTTCACCTCTCAACACTGGTCTACACAAGAATTTCATGATTTGGCTGCAGACATTTGATTGTGAGTGAAACTGGATTTAGGAGGGGTTTTTTTGGACGAGATGATGGCAGTATTCACCAACATGTGTTTGGTGAAGTCAGACTGGTTTTAATCTGTTCATGTGAGCACTAGAATATATTGATATATTCTGGCTTTGTCCTTTATAGATATTTAGACTATATAGTATAAAGCCCTTGTTGCATAGAAAGAGGTGAAAAGCCTAACTGATCTTAAAAGAGAGATACCACAGAAATAAAATGCACTGATGCACCATTTAAAAAGGAATAAAGGAGCTAGAAAGTGTTTAAAGTTCCTTTATTTTATTAGATGAGTTATGAGTTTCCATTATATTCTTTCTAAGTAGTAATTTATCCCAAATATTGACCTGGGTATAAATGCAGGTTGTCACCTTCCTTACTGTAAATCCATGGGGCTGGTGTTGTCCTTAGAGCAGTGTTTGGGGACTGAAGGCACAGCCAGAATGTGGGCTGGAGCCCAGAGATCTGTCTCCTCTACTGTCAAATTTCAGAACCTTTAAAAATGCCAGGGTTTTGCCTTGTTCTGAGCAGGTTTGCTAATCCCTAGGCTTGTTTGGGGAAGATGAGTCAAGTAGGGATTTATTTTTTTTTTTTCATTTATGAATACTACTTCTGCTTTCAGGGCTCAAGAGAGTTTCTTTAAAGAAATTTATTGCTGAAATAAGGGAAGAAAATGAAATTCTGCTGGCTGTCGCTTAAGACTTATGGACAAAGAACATATGGACAATAATTACCTTTAAAGCCTCCCTGGAAAATAGAAAATCTCTTTCTATCAACTCAACTGTCTTTAAACTAAAGAAAGCATGTGCAAGGCCTGCACAGTTTTTTCTTGTGTGTCCATGCTGTTGATTTTTCATTTCAAGTCCACATTTGCAATATTCCTCATTTCTTTCCTCTTGTCCCTGTGAAGAACTTCTCATTCCCTTCTGAGATACCAGGATAGCAGGTAGGCACCAAGTCAGGTCATAATGCAATTTTTCTTTGAGGTAGAGCAATAAACACTCAGATTCTGCCTTTCCTGATGTAACTTTAACATCACAGATATGCAAAACTGCTTTATCATGTGCAATACAGGGCTCCCATCACTGCTGGAGAGATCATGGGGACTATTTAGACAGAAAAATGGAGTTGACATGTGAATTAGATTGAGAAACATTTCTAGAGTGAAGAATAGTGATTTAAGTGGCATTAGAAATAAGTGACTGCTGAAATCTTTCCTCACTTTCTAGTGAAGTGCATCTTTTAATATTCATTATATTTATATATGAGGATCCAAGATGACCTAAATCTTTGGGTACATACAGGACTCTCCTCACTATTGCCAATGTGACGCATTCAGAAGTAAGAAACAAACTTGGTTTAATCCATTTTGAATTATTTGTTCTTGTCTTGTGACATTTTTGCCTCTTAAGACCTGTATTTTGAAGGCTTTTTCTGCACTCACAAGGCTCAGATATCTTCTTTTGTAATATTAAAAAAAAAAAAAAAAAGGCTGGGTTTTGAGGTGTGTATGTCTGTCCTTGAAAAGAAGGATGTAATTTAAAGGAAGAAAAAAAATAGAGTAAAAATCTAATAGAAGAGCATCTGATACAGGTCTAGTGGTCTGCCCTCACCCTAAACCTTCAATGTGGAGTTTCCCTCAAGCCCTCAATTTCATACCCTAGAAAGCAAATGATGGATAGAAAAATGATTCTATTGCATCAGAAGGGCAAGAAAGTAAAACAGGTTGGGTTTTTATTTTTTTGTTGTTTTTTTTTTTGTTTTCTTTGGTAATCAATACAGGGCACTTAAGAGCAAAGCAAATACCACAGTGAGTTTGAAAGGTCTCTTTCTGAAGTGCTCTCAAATGGGAATAGCAATATATAGGCTGAGCTGTGAGAATGCAGCTGAAGCTCTATGACATCTGAAATTGCTGAGTGCCAGAGGGAAAATGCAGTTTTTGACTCCAGGTGTGAATTCACAAATGCATATATTTTTAAGCACCCTCCCTAGAACAGGTGTCTATTAATTTAAAGGACATTTTATGTGTGTATAGTTGATTTACATACATATATCTTTTCATAGAGCTAAAATTCAACTGGGTTAGTTTTTCAAGACATAATTACCATGCTTGTAGCCAATTTGGCATTAGAATACCATCTATTAATACTCTGAATTTTAGTTATTAAAAACTAAGTCTGAAGAAGATTGTGTCTTGCTGAGTTGTGTGCATCTCTTGTGTCTTTGAAGTAGTGTTTATTAAAGTATTAGCTGTGGTTTTATGTTTGTTGTGGGTGTTAAGCAGCTCTCTCTCCTTCCAAGACTGGGTTGAGCTTGTAAAAATATCAATGCCTTCTTATACTAACGAATTTAATACCAGATTTTATACAATCTGCTTAACAAAACCCAAATGGGAGCAGACTTTTGAAGATACCCTCCTAAATCCCTATCTCTGGTAGAGTTTCATACTGATCTGTGTAATTTATAGTAAATTAATATCTCCAATTACTCAGCTTGCATTCTTTCCTAAATGCCACCTTCTTGTTTGCTTGCTTTGGATGCAGGAGAAGATGTGGGAAGGCAGTGGGATTATTTATTCCAGTGTTATAATAATATCTTTCAGTTTACTTGTGTACATCAGCAAATACACATTCTACACAGTAAAAGGAAAAAAAAAAACCAACCTCTTTTTCTACTCTTTAGCATTAGTTGCTTTAGTTGTGTCTAGGTATAAAAATGAGGAGATCTGCCCTGGAAACCCATTTGTCTGCAATTTACTGACTATGAAGCCTGTGATTTGCTTGTCCTTCCCATCCAGTGCTGCCTGACTAGTCTGAATTTCAGGAGTGAATGAATTTGTGAGCAGTGGTCTGTTCCATTCTGGCTTCAGGGTTTAGTGAGACTGGAATGTATTCAGGCTGAGGCTTCTCTTGGATCTCCTAATAGCAGGACACAGACAAGTAGATTGCAGTGATCATTAATGATTGCTAATGGATTTGTTTATCTCTGTCCTGACAATGACTCTCTAATGCAGGGGTTGCAATCAGGCACATGATAAAATCTGAAGAGTTCTATTTTCTTATGTCAATGTAAAAACTGCCCAGTTAGTTCTGGAGCAGGCTGACCCTTTGCACATCTCCCTCAGGGGGCTGAAGATGGATCAGTAGTGTTTAGAATAACAGGATATTTTGATTGGGAACCTCCTCCTGTGAGCCACTCTGCAGGTGTGACAGAGCAGAGTGCCAGGGAATGAGAACTCCAGAACCTTGTGCTGGAACTGGTGGCACCTTCATCCTGCTCACCTTCAGTGCACTACCTGTGATGCTCTCTGAATTCATTCCTGAGGCTCAGCCCTTTTGTTCTTTTATAGATGTGGGAGTCGATTGTCTGTCCTGCCTGAACAGTCTCAATAGAAGAACCTTCCTTTTGGAAAAATAACATTAAACTGTAAAGAAATCACAGAATCCCTTTTGAATATTGATTTCTTATTCTTTTTTCTTCCCCCTCTCACCTGGCCCAACACGGGGCAGAATCAGAACTGAGGAATGGAAACCAGGGGAGGGATAGCAGCCTAGAGCTAAAATTGGGTTTTTAGAAGGTGGCCAATCAAGCCAAGTTGGAAAACCTAGAGGTGTTAAAACCTCTGAACCCACAGACCTGTGGCTTGCTGATCTAAGCTGGAAAAAAACTGCTGATGTGAAAAGGTAATGCACAGTGATTGTAAAAAATCAGGATGATGCAATAATGCATCCAATGAAATGAGAAACAGTCTTGGACTTCTCAAAAACATATGGATATTCTGGAGTGCTTATAGTTTTGGTTTTTTGTTGTTTTGTTTTTTTTTTTTTTTAAAAGTTAAACAGGACTTAAAAAAATCCCCAGCATATGTGAGCTGCAAATTCCCACCATGTGTTGCTGCTCAGCTAAGGACTCGGGGTTCCTGCAGCAACTTTTATTCTTTTCAAAGTGTCTTTTTCAAGTGATTTACTGCTTGCTTTTATTCCCATCCCAGTGAGTGAAGGCTGTCAGCTTGTGGCAGGAGAGAGCCTTAGAGCCATTGCAGATGATGTCCTGGTGATCCAGAGATGGAGAGAGACCATGGGAAACTAAAAGTTTACAGTGCAGCTTGACTGCCTAGCTCATTTTCCTCAGCCCCTGTCAGCAGCACTTAGCTGTGGTGCTGAGAAGTGCTATAAAATATCATGGATGTTGTCTAGAGCCAAATCCTGATGGTGTTGCATCCCATTTGATCATGGGAATGCACAGTTCTGATATTCCAAATAATATTTTCTTGCACCAACATTTGTCTGGCAGCTATGTAGACACTTGCCAGTAACACCACAAATGGCTTTATTTGCTTTTTGGAAGCTCCTTCCCTGCCTGTCTTCCCCCTGATAGCGATTCTAAGACAGGACTAGACCAAACCAGAGTGGGCTCTGCAAGAAACCTTATGCTTTTTGGTGTCTCAGTGACAAAACAGATAAGGAAGTCAAGTATCTCTTCTTTGCATCCAAACATTTAGTGACTGGGAGCAGCAGTGTGTGGGTAGTATCCAAACATTTCCAGCAAGAAGAATGGCTGTGGCAGCTGTGCTGGATTTTACAACTGTGATCAAGATAAAATCATTCCAGTGCTTTTTTGAACCAAAGGAAATTATTTTGTTGAGAGAGAGAGAAAAAAAAAAAGCCATTTTCCAGTGTGTATGAAGAAACCCACATGCACACTACACTGAAATCCTAGTGCAGGATTAAGAGCTGGGAATGTTTTCCTTGTGCCAGTGTTCTCTGGGGACAGGAGGAACAGGGTCTCCCAACCCAGACAGGGTTTTTGGGGATCCTTCTCCCTTGGGATGCCAGGGGGCTCATAGGATGTTGTGGACCTAGCCCTGAATAATAATGATGAGCATTCATGATGAATATTTTTTTGCCTTGTATTCCGGGAGATAGATAATCTTCTAGTTCAGGCATAAAACCTGGGCTTGCTCTGCTGTAAAACTCATCCCTGATGCTCTCAGGAGCCATTCAAGGAGTTTTCTCTTGGCACCTCCAGAGGATCTCACTGACATTTGGAAATAAGAAGCTCAAGGTCACTCATGGCTCTGAAAGTGATGCCCTGTGCTGGGAACAGAACTGCCATGGCTGACAGCTTCAGTGGCACCCAGATAAGGGCATTTCTCAAACCCCCTCACTTTGGTGCCATCCAGTCTTTTTGGGCACTGTTCTCTGTTTATAACTGTCCCAGTGTCAGTGCAACCCCAGTCACCACCAGGGCCACTCAGAAGATGCTGCCTGTATTTATTTCACATGCTGAAACCATGGAAGCAGCAGATTTGCTGTGGAGATACCAGCTGCACTTCACAG
The DNA here is from genome assembly GCA_025447755.1 of Corythornis vintsioides. Lineage (NCBI taxonomy): Eukaryota > Metazoa > Chordata > Aves > Coraciiformes > Alcedinidae > Corythornis > Corythornis vintsioides. The sequence continues at coordinate 42,697 of JAOEGS010002726.1, read as the reverse complement.
GGTTTCAGGCCCAAAGGAGCCACTAGAGGATTTAGTTTTACCTTTCTTTAGATGAAATAATAAAGAAATTAATATACTCAAATATTCTTTTGTTTAGATTAAAGAATTGCTATCTTTGGGAGACTAAATTATTTGTGCTGGAGAGCAGGAGAGATCACAAAAACTCCAATACTTGTTATCCTTGGAATGACAGGGAGTTTATTAAGCACGATTACATCAGTCCATCAGAAAAGAAAGACTTCATAGCACCATTTTTCTTGTTTTATCTTTTGCTTGTGCTTCATCTGTAATATTGTGGAATAAGCTAAACAGGATTCTTTCCTCTTCTGCCTCTGCAGAGAGCTGCATGGGAGGGACAAGGTGTCATTTCTGACCTACCTGGGTAATTTTGGAAGCCCTAAAATAGGAGATTTCAGTCAGATATTTTCATAATGAAGAACAGAAGTAATTCTGACCTTTTTTTTGAGAAATATAAGAGGCTGATTTCCTGTCAAGGAAAAAGGATGAGCAGGCAGAGGTTTTGCAGACTGTTTAACTTTAGTCTTTCTGCCCCTGAAAGTCAGAACATGATCTTTCCTGTCCAGCCAAACAAAGCATGTTAACTGCAGAGAATTTCTTCAAGAATCTGCAGGAAAGAAAAAAAAAAAAAAAAAAAAAAGACATCTATTCTAGAAGGATAGCATAATTTTCTTTTAAAGACTTCAAGCAATGCGGAGTCCCCTGGTAAAATATTTCAATTTGATTTTCCCAGCTGCAAAAGTAATCAAAAGCCTCTTTCAAGGTTTAACTTGCTAATGAGATCCAGTGACTGGAAGTTAGTTATGCCATTGTCTGCATGATTAACTATTTCCATCCTGTTATTAGATAGCTTTTATGTGTGAAAATACCTGTGCATGGTGGTGAAGTCAGCCTGTAATGTTCTCTTTGATGAGTGCAATACGTTGCTCTTCTTAAGTCTCACACCATAAATCATGTTTTCTGGGCTGGAGTCATTTCTGTGGCTGTCCTTTGAATTTTTTCCAGTATTTCCATATGTTTCTGAAATTGTGGTCACTATGCTGATTTTCTGTCAGAGGTCTCACAAATAATATATATATAAAGTGAGATCATTTCTATTTGTCGAACCTTTATTATGTTTTCCACCCTGGGAATGTCAGAGATGCTTTTCACTAAAAGTCTTTCAGGAGTTTATCATGAAGTTCTCATCTTTCTCTTTCCTCCAGCTTATTTTTTTATCTTGCACCAAAACCTTCTCCCAAGTTCTCAGTGTGGGTGGCTGCTATCCCAGTGACCAACTGGAGCCTTCAGGAATCCAGCTCCAGATGAATCTATTTCTTTATATTGTGGAGGAAACATAGGATCTTAGTTTAAAAGCTTTGACAACCATCTAAACTAAATCTCTTAAGTAGGCAAGTTAAGCACAATCTTAAAGTTCCTATTACATAGTGTCAGGGCTTGGAAGGGAGCTAGAAGATCATCTAGTCCAACCCCCCTGCCAGAGCAGGGTCACCTGTTAGGCACCTAAAAGCTCCATTCTTAATTCTCCTCATGTTGCCTTGCATTTGGTTCTATTAGAATGAATTTTGTTAGATTCTCCTTGTAGGCAGCAACTGGATCACTTCTAAAAAACCCTATTTTCTTCCCTAACCTTTGACAAGCTGTCTCACCTACTGCTGTTACCATGAGAGATCTTATGTTTTTGATACAAATAACTGCAGGTACAGAACGAGTCCCCACAGCTCCACTAAATGAGTTGTCAATATCAAGAGCATTTTGAGACCTGTGAGCAGACTACAATGGAGTGCAACAGAAGTACAGTCTGTTAATTCCACATCATCATTTTTTAATTGAGATGTCATGTTGTACTAAGTCAAATGCCACGGAGAAATCAAGTGCACTATAGCATACAATTGCCTTTGTCAACTAGACCTGTTATCTCTTTACAAAAAGACAATAGATTTGTTTTACAAGCCCAACCTTCCATTAAGCTGATTGACATTAATTAGATTTTTAGCTTCTAATTCTTTGTTGATGAAATTCCAAATTAATCATTCTTTTTACTGAATGCTAAATAACTTTTCTAGAGGTCTATGGCCTGTCTCTTCTATCCTTGTTTAAATATTGGATCTCCTTTGTCAGCCCTTTATTTCTTTGGAATTTACCCAGTTTGCTAAAGTTTGTTTAAAAATGAATATTAGTAATTCAGGGAAGCTCCTCAGCATGTCCTTTTAACACTCAGGGGTATGTGTTATCCAGGCTGCTGGTTTGAACATTGTTTAATTTTAGCAGCTGTTGCCTAACATCCTTTCTTATCACATATGGCAACTTCTCTATTCCATCCACAGCTTGGCATGAGGTTAATGCATCCTCCTGCTTAATTCTCAATATAGAATGGGGGAAAAAAACCCATTTATTTGAGCATTTCTGTCTGCTTTGCATCATCCTTTGCAGTTTTACCACTCACCTCTTACATCTCTTCTTCTCACTTCTGTGCATGGTGACTTACCTTGCTTCAGCTTTATCCATCCACATGCTCTCTTTGTTTTCCTGCATGTGTTCTAGATGTTCCAGTTTCTGTTCCCATTGCTGGTTTCCTCTCATTTTAGGCAAGATTTTCCTCTCACTTTAAGCCAGTTTGTGTGCATCTGGGTAGTGATGTCTTCATTACAAGCTGCACCTGCAGGGAGGAGGAGACAGGACAGGGGACCCCAAAATGACCAACTAGGGATTCCAGCCCAGAGACATCATGTCCAGTATAGAATGCTCTGGGATCTGGAGGATCTGGACTAGGCCCAGCTGGGCTCTCAGCTCAGGGTGTTGTTCTTCCTCTCTTGAGGGGTTTCTCCCCCTCAGAGCACCCAGCAGGACTCTGTCCATTCTGCCTTCCATCCCACTCAGTGTGTTCCTGACCCCAGTGCCAGAATCCAGCTCCTGAACACAGCTCCCCTCTGCTGCAGGGCCCAGGCTGGGGCTCTCCTTGTGCCAGTGATGGTGATGGAATTACCAGCAGGGATTGGGTTTGGTGCTGGTTTAGTACAGATTTGTATAGATTCCATCATTATTATTTTCATTGAAGCTGTTCTTGTTTCCTTTTCTAATCACTAAGTCTCTCTCCCTTATTCCCTTTCTCTTCCCTTTGGGGAGGGAGGGGTGTTAAAGGAGAGCATCTGTCATCAGTCTGGGGCTGCCCTGACCCTAACCAGTGACAACAGCATCTCCATCTCACAAATCTTCCTGTCACCCCGACTGGATTGCTTCCAGTATCTGGGCTGTGGGTACATGTCTCTAATACCTGTGTCATGTAGCAGTGACTCACGTGGCTGTTTGTTGCTCTTAGCCCCAGGAGAACAGGTGGGGATAAAATCTCCAGTTTGAATTGCAGACATTTAAGACAGTGCTGACTTGATGTCCACGTGTAGCTGCCTGCTTCAAAATCTGACACATTCACCACAATATTTTCTATCCATCTCATCCAGCTCTTATTTTGGCTCTGAGTCCCATGCTTTCTTCCCTTGCTCACCAGTCCTCCTGCAGATATTGCTGTATCCTCAACATCTCAGGCTGCTGTGGTTAAGATGACTTTATTATGGGTACAATAACAAATGTTCTTTATGGTTTGACCTTTTTTTAATCACTTTCACCACTTCCCCTCCCTGAGTTGCTAGCTGCTGACAGACTGTTTCTAGCTGTCACTGAGCATGTGGAGGCTAAATGTTTTACTTCAATCACATCTCTAGTGCTGGTGTCTCTAATAGAAAACTGATCAGATAATAGAGAATTCTTAGCTGGATTTTAGCAAAAGTGCTTGAGGGTGTCAAAAGAGGTGAGGAAAATGAGGTAAAAAAAAATGAGGGAACAATGTCTGTCTAGGTGGGGTGGAAACCTACAGATACAGGGAAAGAGCTTTCTAGAGTGCTCACATTTTATTAAGAGGGAATTTCTGATTTGCTGGAGGGGCTCACTTTGCAGTGTAGTTGCTATACAAGTAAGGCAGAAGAAAAAACCCTAAAACCAGAGTCTTGGCAGCTTGACTGTCAGGTGTACTCACCAGTGGTCTTTGTTCTTGCAGCCCCAAGCACAGAAACTCTCCCATGCTGTTTCATTCTTTGCCTCAATGCATATATTTGAACTGAGAGTGAGTCAGCACTAACATTTGGTGCCTGAGAGATGGGAGTGAAATGGGAAGGAGCTGCAGGATTCTGATTCTCATTGATTTTAACTGCTTCTTGTATGTTGGAGTTCAGGAGCAGCTTTTGCCCTTGTCTCTCCTGCTTCCTTCCCAGGAATGATGAAGAGGTTACTTTGACCTGTAAATGATTTGGAGTTGGAGTATGGATAATAGGTCTGTGTTTGGAGTATGGATAATTCTGTAACTCTTTGTGCCACACAATATTCTGCCATTGAGTCTTTGGGTGAAATCTGGTCCTGGAGCTAAGCTTTTATTTTTTGAAGTTGAACAAACCACCACCACTGAAGGAAAAAACCCTAATCCAAAAACCAGTGAAAGAACCAACCCCAAACCCATCAAGCTTCTCTTTCTTCAGCTGTTTGCTTTCAGTTGTTAGAAGTGTAAACTGTCAACTCTTAGCTTGTCTGATTCAATAGCCTGGCTGTAAGAATATTCTTTCAAGGGGGTAAACATTTATTTCACTGCAATGCCCAACTTTGAGAGAAATCAGATGATAGCAATGTGAATAACAGCTCTTTCAAGCTTAGTTAATTGTTCATTGCCTAATTAACTAAGTAATACGCTTGATTTCCAAACTCAGATGGCTTCCTCAGGTATCTAAATCTTCCATTTTTTCCTCTCCATCTGTTACATTTTCTGCTTTCCCTATAGTCTTTCCTGACAGGATTTATGACATCCTCGTGCATTTGGTGCTAAACTTTCTCCGTGTTGCCATTTAAATCTTCAAAGCCACCCAAGCTAATCAAATGAAGTATAAAATGAAATACTGGAGTAAATGCAGAGCCAATCAGTTTCTATTTAGTTCACTTAAATCTGATTTTTCAGTGTGCCACAAGGTTTTCCTGCAGTCAGTGCTAGACCCTTGCCTTTGAGCTGAGGCATTTCCCTGTGGGGTGTAGCTCTGGTTGGAAAACTTAATTTCAAAAAGAAGGAAATCTTTTTGGAATTAAAGAATCTATTTCCACCAAAGTGTCTCAGATTTTCTAAAAGAAGCATTATGATATTTTCTAGCTATATTCCAGGTATGAAATAGGATTAGGTTTAATACAGACAGGCTGTGATCTCTTCAAAGAGTCTGTCTCATGATGTTCTGTGCACCCTCAGCTCTGTATTGGCACCGAGGACATTGTGTGGTGGAGGCACCAATCCTGTTCAGGATCACTTAGCTCAAATTGCTGCAAACTCAATAGTTCTGCTTCAAGGCTCTTAGAAGCTCCTCAAGTCTGAATGTTCTAGCTCAAAGTATTTATATCTCCAGCCTGTGAAGGCCAGTGTAGTTTGTTCTCAAAAAAGAACAGTTTGAGACTTCTTTTTTTTTTCCTTTTCTTTTATCTTTTTTTTTTTTGTCATACTGAGTTTGCTTTGGACTGGTTTCTTTTTTTCTCTAGGTTTTTCTCATTTCTGTGCACTCACAGTATTGTTAAATATCAAGCTGCACGCTCAGAACTTCTGTTCAGTAAGGGAGAAAAAGAAGACACAGAAACATCAAGAAGGTGACACTAAAACTTGAATATCCAGCTCTTAATTTGACCCAAGTTGTATGTGTGGTAAGGTAATGTGTCACTTTGTAGCATTGATTATTTATCACATAATAAAATCAGTCATGTTGAACTTCTAAAGTTCAGATTCTCAAACACATTTATTGCAGCCTTTGAGAGCAATTCACTCATAGACAAAACCAGGCAGTCTGTGAAATTTTTATATTCTTTGAAATTATATTCTGCAGACTGAGGGCCTTTAAAATAGCATCCATTTCTTCCAAAGACAAGCCTAACTGAGATGAATATTTAATATAGCAAATTATATTTAATGTTTGGAATGCATTAGTAGTTACTGATTCTTTTAACATGAAAATTTGAAGCAATGTTAACCTTGGGGAGCTGATACGATGGGAGAGTCAGGGAGTCAGATGGAAGCAGCACTCTGGGGCACACGAGGCTGCAGATGGGCTCTGTGGTACCCAGAGCTGGCACCAGGGCACAACAGAAACCCTGGCCCGTGAGTTCCCCACGCTGGGGCAGGGCAGTCACAATCCCAGACTGGTTTTGGGCAAGCTGCTGGTTACTTTTGCTGCCTTCATACATCTTCTGCTGGTGAAAAAAAATCTCTTGTGACTTCCTTCAGCTGCCCATGGAGGATGAGCAAGCAGAAGAAAATCTTTTGCAGGTTCCCCTCAGGAAAGAGCTGCAGGAGGAGGGAGCAGGGCTGCAGGTAGTGCTACTGCCAGGGATGCTCAGTCTTAGTGGGAAGTCATCTCCTAAAACATGGTGGTTTCCTCTTGTGTAGCTCAAGCTCCTGCCTGAATGTGATTTCTTGGAAAAAAAAAAATCTGGTTTTCCATCCAAAATTTCAGTCTTTTTGGAATTTCTTAGTTTGGTTTGTCTGAGATTCCTGCTTTGCAGATGGCACTGACAGAAGCCTCTGCCCAGAGTTCAGAGCACTTGCAGCTCAGAGGAGTTTTACCTCAGAGAGAGGTATCCTGTTTCCTGATACCACCTTCCCTTTTTCCTTCCTATTCTATTAATAAAAAATGATTCATGTTCTTGAAATTCAAACCTTAAAGGATGAAGGTGGTATCATAACCATGCACATTATCATTACACATACCTATATATAGATTTTTATTATGAGTAAATCTTTCTAGTGTTCCAGAATCATCACTTTGGTTAAAAGGGAAATAAAAGATGAAAATAAGATAAAAGTTGGGCTTTGTCCTCTGGTATCCTAAAAATAGGAGGTATGTCTGTGGAAAATGACTGCCTTGAAGTCTCCCTCTGGTTCAGCTAATCTTTTAAAGTTGGTGCTGATACTCTCTTTTGCTCAAACCTGGAAATAAAATCTGTTCTGTTGATGACCTGGGATCTGCTTCTGTTTTCTCTGCTCTTTTCTCTACCTCCCCATCTTCATATATGAAAAAAAAAAAAAAAAAGATTCCCTGTGACTTTGGAAAATACTGTTTATCTACTTTGTGCAAGCAAAGATAATGTTTTGCTGTAGAGATGAGTTGAAAGATAATGCACCACTAGGTCCACACTTGATGATAATATTTTATTCATTAATTGGGCAGTGAATAAATCTTATAGCACAGTGAGATTGTGTGCTAGTGCTTGGGAGCCAGCTTAAAATTGCCTAGTGGTGAGAATTTGGTACACAGCTGAATAACTTTGGCATTGCAGAAATATACATCTGAAATAAATTGAGTTTTTTCCTTAAACAGCACTTTATTGCTGATTTTTTTTAGGAGAATAAGCAGGAGTTCTTCATGTCATATCTGTGCTTGCAAAGAACTGGACTCTTAGGGAGTGATGGTTAAATATGCTCTAAATTTTCCTATGAGGTGATAAGAGAAAAGGGGTTTAAAACTTTACTCTCATTCTTAAAATGTAAAACCTTTGGTGCTTGCCATGTCCACATTTGCCTGCTTGCCCAACCTCACGTGCCAGGGTCTGTTTGCCCATTCCAGCTCTCCTGGAAACTGTTGAAAGAGCCAAGCAGTATTTTTTTGCCTTGTAACATGTCAAGAAAAGATGATTTATTGCATTTCTTTCCAAGCTGAAGTATGATGCAAGAGCCTGGTTCTCATCATGTTTTCTTCTGGTCCAGAGCACAAACTAAAGTGGGTGTGTGCTTGAGAAAATGAGTCCCATTAACTGGCATAAGTGGCCACTTGCATGTGGGTGATGATGAGCAAATGCTTCTAAAATTAACCACTGCAATGTAGTATGAAGAAAAACCTCCGTGGTGCTGTAATGCTCCTGTAGGAATCCGTTCTCCCTGATGGGAAATGTGGATTTTATCTCTTTGTAGCTGATGCTGCTTCCACCTCCTGCTTCCAAGGGTGATTCTTTTTTATGATGGCAGCATTTTTTAGCAGATTGGGATGGTCTAGACAATGTTACAGCAGAAAGATCACTGCTTGTCAGGCTGTTTTTAAATGGATATGTATCCTCTCTCATGGTATAAATTAACTGAAAAACAACTATACTAAAAACAAATGTACTCTGGGGGTAGGTGAGTCAATATTGTGTTGTTCCTCCTTGATGGATTCTATCTAAGGCTGTGCTGTCCTGTTCTGTGTGTGTTAAATGAGATGACAATGTTTAAATGATAACCCAGAGTTTAAATACAGCAGACAGTGTAGCCAGGAGTAGTGCAAAGCTGCTGCTGGTTCTTTGTGCCAGCTCAGGACTGAATAGCCTCTGTTTTCAAGTTCTTTGTGAACAAAACTGAGAATTTTTTTAATTAGAATCATAGAATCATTTAGGTTGGAAAAGACCTTTAGGATCAGTTGAGTCCAACCATTAACCTGGTCAACTGATCCTAAAGGTCTTTTCCAACCTAAATGATTTTGCAGTTGTAATTTTGGTGATATTATGCTTGGTAGTTCTCAAAATAATAACAATTTCCAATGACAGTGTGCAATTGTTACACAATAACACTGTGCTCTGGATAGTATTTAGTCAGTGTTGTAACTGGAAGAGTTTAAGTCATTTCACCAAGCATTCCTAACCCTTGCAATTGCCCTTTTCCAGGAATTATTCACAGCCCCAGCTCCCATAGACAAGACAGACACATCTGACCTAGGTTCCAGAGCAAGCCAGGGGCAGAGGGAAAACACCACCTGTGGCTCCTGAGCTCTGAGAAGTGAAAGAAATCCTAGAATACACGTATTTTTCACTGCATGGGCATCCCTTATATGAACAGGGTAGATGAGTAGGTTTTATGAGTAAGTGCTTAGGAATTATGTGCTAATTTTCTTTTAAAAATCTTTTTATTTTTCTTTTTAGTTCTTTTTGAAAGCCTAGAAGCCAAATTTGCTAATAGGACTATATAAAATGGTTATCCTGTGTTCTGTTTGTTTTGGTTTGGTTTTTTTCACTACAGTATGAAGTATGTGCAGTGCTTCTGTGAGCATTTGAATTGTAGATTAGTATTTAAATGCTCAGCTGCAATGATATCAAGCACTGCCAACCAGGGCTGACACGAGTGATATGGAAATAGAGAACAATGCCATTTTTGCATCTCTGAGGAGATTCAAATCATTAGCCTGGGTGGAATAAAGTCTATTTGAACAGATAGCAGCCATATGAGAATAGACACATTTAATTGAGTCAGTCTTAGTCCTTGAATATAGAAATGCTTTATTTACATCACCAAAATTATGCCCCTGTAGCTTTTTTTTACTCTTCCCTGTGTGAGAAGTTTTCTGCATTTAGCTATTAAAATGTGCAAGTTCAAATTAGCATCATGGGTTTAATAATCAACATTCTGCTGTAACTCAAGAGTATAGCCTAGTTTGATGTTTCTATATCAGTTTCTCAAGAAGGATAACAACTGAAAAAAAAAACCAAACAAAAAAACAATTCTCTATTCCAAAGGAAATAGCTATTATGAAGAGATTGTGCCTGAAGTTTTCTTTCTTTGTCTAGCCCAGGGCTTTTTATTCATAATTTCTCCTCAGCAAAGAGAGCTGATTTCATTCTTTTTCATAGTCTGTACTGTATTGGAATAATATTGAAATAATATTGATGGCTTTTGCATTTTGGATGATTAGAAAGATGCAACCCAACTGCATTTAACAAACTTACTCCTTTGCTGTTGAAGGGAGATGTAAAACTCCAGCAGTACATGGCTGGAGTGATGCAGTAGGAAACAGAGACTGTTTTATAGTCCCTGTGGAGAAAATAGCCCAGGAGGGTGTTCTAACATTATTTTTCTGCTGTTAGTGGATTTGGAGAAGTAGTTCTACATCACACTACTGTGAGGCTTTGTAAAAGGAAAAATATTTTAAAAAGAAAAATTATACTGGATGGTGGCTTTGGTCTCTGTGTCTGTTTGGTCACCTCACTGAAAAACAACTCTGTGAACCAAACTGTAAGCACAGGACATCTTAGAGGTTTCTTTGGTAGCTAAACTGGTTGGGAACCTGAAGAATTGAGTTCAGGGTTTCCAAAATGTGCTGGAATCCTTGCCAGATACTCTAGAAATTTGAATTTCTCTAAAGACTATGCCATGACCTAAATATCAGTCTGTTCTCTGCTTGATTTCTTTACTATGTGACAGGGATTGGTTGCTTGAGAAAGATTGTTCTGCTTGATTTCATTGGGTCCCTTCTTTGCTTCATTCAGTGTATCTTTGTATGGCCCTCCAGAGCCAGTGGTTTTGTTGCACAGCTTGCTCATCATGTTCCCTCTGATTTTTGCCTTTGTAAAATCATCTTTCAGTCTTAAATCACTCTTTTTGAGGGAGTGCTCCATAAGTAATGTTATACCCCTCACTCCCTGAACCCCCTCAGCTCTTCAGTAAATGGATTTAGGCATTGGGATTAGGCATGAAGCAGGCTAATTCTGCAGCAAGCAATGGATTTAAGCTTGTACTTTCATGTTTTGCTGAACCTTGGCCTAAATGAATACACTGGTTAAATAAGTAGTGTTTCTTAATTAGCATGTAGTGAATGAATATTAAGTTCTTATTAGCTATTTTTAAGTTAATAAAATTACTGGGCACTTCATAAAGCACTGTTTTCAACATTTATACTCTTCAGCACTGCCATGTATGGGTTTTTTTTTTGTTGTTTTTTTGTTTTTTTTTTTCAGTGCTTAAGTTTCCTTTTGCCCTTTAATGGATCAACAGCACAAATGAGGAGCAAACTCTTGTTGAGTGTAGGACCCAAATCACACAGTGCTAAAGTCTGGCATATAAAGAGTCTGAGAAAATAAATCCTCTGCTTACCAAAGGCTATAAAAGAAACCTTGTCTGACCTTTAACTATAATGTAATAATCATGGCTGTATAGCACAGCACACCAGCTAGGATTTCAGGTGAAATAACTGCATTTCCATTAAACCAGTTTAGAACATTGGAACAAATCTGTTCCCTTTGGTTCCACCAAGCCGCAGGCCGCAGCAGCTTTGTTAACCTTCCAGCATCTGTAAGGCACACCACCATTTGAGTCTTTGTGAGGGATAGGTGCTCATACACAAACAGGAAAATGATTGTATGAATTAGGTGAAAAAAGTTTTATAATGTGGATTTATTAGGATTACCTTCTTTCAAGGCCTGAGCTGTGGGAGTAGAGTGGGAAACGTAATACGCTTTGGCTGGTGGGGCTCATTCTCCCCCCACCCCCTCCCCTTTCTTCTTCAGTTCCCAGCCCGAAACCTGAAGCTTTTCCAAATCCTCATCCAATCCACAGGGAGAAATTGTTGGGAGTCAGTTAACCTTCCAGTGAAACATGGCTGGGCTGGGGCACCAACATCTGCGGCCGTGACCTTCCCCTGAACCCTCCGACTAAAGCCCACTGCTGCTTTTCTGCAGTTCACTCCATAGATGTGGCAAAGATTCACTAATTGCATCTCTGGGCTGTGCTACCTTCAAAACGTGGCTTTTACAGTGTCCTTCCCCCCCAGCCACTGCTTTTCCCCCTTTTCTGCAGCGTCTGGAGAGCATCAAACTGATAGTTGCCAACTGAGCACAAGCTTTTGAAGTCCAGACGTTTGGAATATTGTTCAGCTTTAATGGTGAGAAAAAATGTTATTGAGAGATATTAAAGACAACTGGAGCCCTAATGACGTCAGGCCTGAAAAAAATGATTATTCTATCACTAGAACATTTAATTTCCGGAAATTAAATTATGCATCATTTCCAGATTTATAAGAAAATAATTAGTGCCTGCACTTTCTCATTATCGACTGCTTTGCTCCCACTTCTTGATAAGAAAGGAGCTTTGTCATGGAGTGAGGAGTCAGATTCTAGTCAAGTTTTACACATTTTATTGTCTCCAAGAATTACATGGCTACTTGGGAAATGAATTCACAGCCCCACAAAGGCTGGCGACCTTCCAGGCTTTAATTGCTTACCAGTGAGGTTCAGGGCAGGCTGCTCTTCCTAGGGTGGGAAAACAACAACAACAAAAAAGAAACAAACCTCAGCTGTGCTAAAGAAAAGGAAAAATCACCTTCTTGAAAAGACTGTTCACCCATACAGGGGACAAAGAACTTCATCATTGTTATTCCTGCCTGCTGTGCTCCGGGGCTGGATGAACAAAACTGGGAACTGGGCAGAGTTGGGGCTGTCATGGTGTGGAGCCAAGTCTTTTTGTAACTGACTTCTTTTAGGCAGACTGAGGTAGCCTGTGGGGGGGGGAAAAAAAAAAAAGAGAGAAAGGTCCATGAGAAAAGTTGAGAGGAAGGATGAGCTCAGTAGCTGCAAAGCAGAGAAGCAGCCCTGAACACATCAGCTGCAATGTAAAGGTACCTCAGGAGGAGGTCAAGTGATGAGATCCTGTTACTGAAAGCCAAGAAATAGGGATTTTGACTCTGACTACACAAGAGGCTCCTCTCAGGACCCGTCATGCTGTTTCTCATGCTCTGTCTGCAAAGAGTGACTTTTTTTTCCCCCCACATTTTGTCTGAAGATCACTTCCTCTCTCTCTTTTAAAGTATTTTCCATTGTACAGTTTCAAAACATTGCTTTGGTGTCTCCAGCCTGTAGTGTGCAACCATCACGATGCCAAAAAAGTAGTGAGAATAACAGAGTAATGGAGTGGTGAAAGGTAAATATCCAAAGTGAAATAGTAACTGTAAGTGTAGGAAGTTCTTTGCAATTTATTGCCATCAAGCTGTCTAGAAAACATGTTATTTATTTGACACAGCCTCAAAAGGGATTATTGATGCTTGGAGGAGGAAGATGACAATATTGTGGTTCACCTCTTGACACTGCTGCAGCAGCCACATAGCTGCAAAAGGGAGAAAAAAATCTAGGGGACAGAGTTGAACAGGCTCAAGTCTAGGATCTTCTCTAAAGTGATTCCACAAAGTGAAATAGAATCATAGAGTGTTTAGGGCTGGAAGGGGCCTCCAAAGGTCACCTAGTGCAGCCCCCCTGCAGTGAGCAGGGACACCCTCAACTAGCCCAGG
>JAOEGS010002726.1:7551-22911 GCA_025447755.1 Corythornis vintsioides | reverse complement strand
GACCCCAGTGCCAGGATCCAGCTCCTGAACACAGCTCCCCTCTGCTGCAGGGCCCAGGCTGGGGCTCTCCCTGTGCCAACTCCACAGCAGCAGTGATGGTGATGGAATTACCAGCAGGGATTGGGTTTGGTGCTGGTTTTGTTCAGATTTGTATAGATTCCATCATTATTATTTTCATTGAAGCTGTTCTAGTTTCCTTTTCTAATCACTAAGTCTCTCTCCCTTATTCCCTTTCTCTCCCCCACTGTGGAGAGAAGGGGTTAACAGAGAGCATCTGTCATCAGTCTGGGGCTGCCCTGACTCTAACCAGTGACAACCCCTTAGTTGAGCATTTCAGAATTCAACAAAGGCTGGATTTTGGTCTAAGCTCCTAAAAGCTGCAAGCACTGGTGAAAGCCTCACTATGATGGGGTGATGAACTGTCCCATGGGTGAAAGGAAGGAGTTGGAATCGTGAGAGCTTGCAGTGTTTGGCTGGAACTGGATAGGGGTAAGTGAGGAGTCATAAGGCAATATGGGTGCTAGGAGAGGTTTGTTTGCAGAACACAGGACAGTGCTGTGCTGGGTGGTTGGCTTGCTCGTTCCTCTGTCCTGGGAATGTTCAAAGTGGCTACAGAAACCAAGTGTCCAAGCCTCAGGTGAATTCATGCCAGTAGGCTTCCTTATTGGGAAAACTTAAGGAATCCTGGAGAGAAGCAACTAATATCCAATAGACAGAAGTCAGCCACTACCAAGTGTCTGTACTGAAATCAGGCAGCACACACCAGTGTTTATTGAGGGACAGCATGATTTAAAATGCACACAAAAAAAAGGCAGTGGGTGTTTAACTGTGTCTTCTCTTTGATGAACTTATCCTCTCTTGAAATACAAACACTACCTAACAAGAATTGGAAATACTTATTTTGCCTGTCAGGGATAAGTGCTGTTTAAATCTGAGCTGAGATTTGAGACCTCTTCCCAGAAGAGCTGTTCATTAATTTTTTTTCTGATAAATAACACTTGGAGCTTTGTATGTGGGATGTAGTACATACTTTTCTTGATGTTAAAGATTGTAGAACTGAGGGTTGGGGGGAACCCAAACCTGAAACCCTCCGGAATTAGCCCTCTATCTATCTCAACATTAATTTATTGGGAATTATAAACACCACCACAATCATACAGGACCACAGATTATTCCTAAAATCTTCTTAGCTTTGGAGTTTGATTTCACAGGCTGCAGTACCTGGTGATTGTTTAAATACTGACTGTGTCTGGAACAATGGGAGATGATTCCTAGTATTCTGCTCTAATGGGAGAATGGAATTTTTTCAGGGTTTGTCTTAATTCTTAGAAGCTAAAAAGCTTCCAGAACTTTTGCTGAAACTGATATTCAGAAGAGATATGTTAGTATCAGGCAATTAATTGTTTTGTTACAAAATATTGTTATCAGCTTGGCCATTTATTTACTACCAATGTAGATTTAAACAGATATTTAACTTCAGTTGCACTTGCTTTGCCAGTTGCCTTCATGGACCCTCCTTCCCTGGAGGGTTAAACCTGCTTTGTGTGGGGGTGTGTCAGCAACACTTTCTTAAAATATTGGAATAAAGAAAACACTGAGCATCCTTGCCCTAGCCATCTATTAATATTCTCTGCAGAAATTGTGCCAGCTAGTGGGTGGTAGAAGAATGATGGGTGTTCCTCTGCTGGTGGATGGCTTTGCCTTGGTTCACTGAGTTTCTCTCCCCAGCAGCACGCTGCATGTGACTCTCTCCTCACCATGTGTCCCAACTGATCCAGCCAATATCATCTTCTTTTTCCACGTAGGCTGAAATTGGGCAGTCAAATGGAAATTCCTATTCACAGTTTGCCATGAAAAAAAAAAAAATCCTAATGAAATGGTCCATTAATCATTTAGTTTGCCCTTCATTCCCACCGTAATGAAGACTGAGAGGCAACATTAGCCCCTCTGAAAGGTTCAAGCGTTTGAGATTGATCTGGAGTGGGATAAAGCCATCAGTGATATAATACTGGATTACTAAAGGCTTACATAAATAACTCGTGTCTTACAGTCCTGTTAACATACCAATCAGTCATACACAGCACTTCCAGATACTGTATTTAAATTTCAGTATTGAAATGCCTTTCGCTGCTGGGAGTTTTGTCCTTTTGCTGAGAAACTTGGAAAGGCTGCTTATTTTGGCTGTTCTAGTGTTTTATTGCACTGCTTCTAATGCTGTGAATGTTAATATTGGTAAGTGAGGCAGGGATTATTTTTTAATCACTGTAAAATAAAAATATTGCTGCATTGTACAGAGTTTCATCAGTCAGTGCTGGCAGCATTCTTCTCTTTGTGCCAGGTGATCCCAGATCTGAATCCACATGGCCATCCATTGTCTCAACACCTTCACGTGGTGTCTGGTGTTTTCTCTGAGTCCTACCCATGTTTGAAGTGCAAATTCTGAAATTACCAGCACAGCCTAGAGAAATTTAGGGTACAGTGTAATTTATATTTTTCTTTTGTAATACTTCTTTCCCAACCCTTTATAATTGGGACAGAGCATCTGTGGAAACAAGCATTGGTATTCAAAGGACTTTCCATTCTAAGTGTGTCCATTAAGTAAATAGATGTAGGAGTCATAGCAAAGCAATTTGTTGTTTAGCTGTATAAAACAGTAGTGATTTGTGCTTATTGAATTTCAAAACAGCCCCCAAAAAAAGTTACAGCAGAATTTAGGAAATTGCTATGCAGTTGTTGTGCACTGTGACAAAAAGTGGAGTGATGCATACAAATAACACTAATTAATTTTTCAGTAGGAAACCAACACTCTGTGCATACTGATTCTTCCAGCACTGGCATCAAATTGGTTCCACTACTGCTATACTGGGAGCAGTGCTGCAGGGAATGAGAATGTGCCTGGAAAGGTGGGATGCAATCAGCACTTCTTGGATCTGCAGTGGCATGGACTGGGAAAGGACAGCATTCTGCTTTTACCTGCTTCTTACTTGGAAGATGTGTGAAATTGAAATGGAGTTCTCAGATTTTTTTTTTTTTTTTCCTGGAGGTAAATCAGGCTGTGATTGGTCTGTAACAAATGGGAGGATCCCTGTGGTGCTGGAGTGGGGGTTAACAGTGAGCTCTTGGCAACCACAGTCTTTAAACGAGCTGAACTTGTTGCTTGTCAGATGATGTTTGTCAGCAGAGCAGGTTTAATGTGTAATTCTTTAATAACAATAAGACTTTGTGGTTTTGTTTAAGGATATGTAGAGTTCCTTTCTTCCTATTAACAAAGATGCAGAATGTTTTGGGGTTTTTTTATCAGTCTGCAATATTCCAGTTAATAAGCCTTAAAAAAACTCTAAAGAGGTAGTTAAGGCTGCAGCTGTTAATGCTTCTGCCTTGTATTTATCTTTTTTTCCAACACAGTGTAAAGCAAATGTAACTTCTCTACAGCTGGAAGCTGAATTGATCATGTTGATAATAAGCAGAGTCAATTTTCTGCAGTGTTTTTACAACAGAAAAATGTGTTAAAATAATAAACAAGCCACGTTAGCTAAACTTTTAGGCCATTGAGGCAATGCCTCTGCATAGCCACTCTAGACATAGCCTGTGAAGTGCATTTCACCTTTGGGTGCTGCAGCATGAGGAGGTGGCAAAGCACAGTGAGTGCCAGGGGATGGAGAACAGTGTTGGTTTGGGGCTTCTGGCAGCCATGCTGCACTTTGGGGACAGAAGGAGCAGTCTGCAGAGACAGCAGGTGAGGAGCTTCCCTTTCCAACTTTTATTGAGTATGGCACCAAGTCAGACTGTCTGATCCATTCCTACAAGGAGTAAGTTGACTTGGGTCACTTAGATTCTCCTTGCCAGTGTCCTGTGGTGATGAAAACGAAGGTTATTCTTCTTCCTTGTTGGTTTGAATTGGGTTTGGTTGGTTTGGTTTGTGGTTTTTTCTTTGTTTTGTTCTGGGGGTTTTTGTGTGGTGGGTTTTTTGTGGTGTGGGTTTGGGCTGATT
The DNA here is from genome assembly GCA_025447755.1 of Corythornis vintsioides. Classification (NCBI taxonomy): domain Eukaryota; kingdom Metazoa; phylum Chordata; class Aves; order Coraciiformes; family Alcedinidae; genus Corythornis; species Corythornis vintsioides. The sequence goes on along the minus strand of JAOEGS010002726.1, from coordinate 18,920 downwards.
GTTGGTTTGTGTGTTTGTTTTTCCATTTTCAAATTGTAACCTGGGCTTTGCAGCTTGTGTTTCTCTGGAGAGTGCAGAAGAGTATCTGAAATATTGGGAATATCTGAATTTTGCTTCTGTTTGTATTAACTGTAGATTTGTATTATCAGTAATTTTTTTAACCTATTTATTCTCTGAGTCTTTGATCAGCTTTAAGTGGCCACTTTTAAATTCAAGCTATTATTCTTTTTCACTCTTCTACCACTGTAAATAATCCCTTATCAGAAAGGATTATTCTTAAAAGGTGTACTCTCACCTTTCCTAACAGGTATAAATGAAGCATTCTCATTCTCTCTCCTCTGGGCTTTATCTTTACAACCTTTTCATTGTTTTTCTTGCCTAGTTTAGGTTTTCTCTAATTTATTAATGCCCTTTTGTAATAAGTGCCCAAAGTGGCATGCAGTACTTTAAAGAACAGGTGCTAAATAATTTATTTCCCATGAATAATTCAGTTTTTCCTCTGTTAATGAACTGATCCTGCCTCCCCAGAAGCATTCATTGTTCACAAGAGTGAGCCAAATTGTTTGTGCAAACTTGAATAGTTCAGCTGCTTGGTTTTGATGCTGTCTGACTATTAGCATAAGGTCTTACCACAGCCCTCCTTAGTTAAATTCATGCAAGGGTCTTGTATCTAAGTGGATTTTCAAGTGCTCTGGAGTATTAGTAGTCTTACAAGTTCAACTCCTCAGCTCATTTTCACTTAGAGAACCTATGCTCTTAGTCCATCCCAAATGTGGGATGATTTCTGCCTCCCTTTCAGCTAAACAGGTTTAATCTAACAGCTGTTATTGCTTAGGAGCTTTCACCACATACATCTGTATTACTGCTTGCATGAGTAAACTTAATTTACCCTCAATGTGTTTCTAAGCAACTTGAGCTAAATGGGAAGAAATCCATGGCTTCAGCTGAAACGAAAGCAGATACAAACACCTTGCAGCAGGGCAGTGCAGCTCTGCAGGACTGGCAAGAAAATAGGATTGGGCAGTGCCATTCAGTGAGAAGAAACCAAGGCAGACCTGATAAAACAGGCAAATATGAGACTTATCCATTCCATTAATCAGAATCTGAATTATGTTCTAAGAATTAACAACATAAATGCAGTCTTTCACAGATTAAGTGTCAAGAAGAAGATTTGGGGTGGTTTCATGATTCTATAATTTTAAAAATATGAGATATATTTTAAAAGAAGATGTATCTGAGCCCTCATCTTCTGTCAGTGAGTCGATGAAGGATAACAGGGTGTCACATTTCTGGTTATTAATCTGCTTGCCACAGTCTGTGGGACAGGAGACATTGAATTTTGACAGGGACATTGAATTTTGTAACAGGTCTTTTCAAGAATATTCCAAGGAAATGATTGCTGAAAATGATTTAACAAGCAATTTGTTATTTTGACTTCGTTCTCAATGGCTTAATTGCCTGGACTGGAAGGGGTTGTGTCAAGATCATCTTTGTGCTTTGCTGTCTGCCTCAGGTTGGGTGCTGATGTAGTGATGCAGGTGCACAGCAGTACTGAAATGCTGTATTAGTTTAGCTCTGCAGATAATCTGTGTTTTCCAATTCAAAATTCCAATGTATAGATATAAAACTCTAAATTTAGAGATAAATGATCTCTGATACTGTATCCTGAAAGGAAAATTCAACCAACTTTGGTCCCGAATGTTAGATTTCAATTAGACAAATCACTTGTAATTCCTCTATCCACAAATTGAAGCATCATTCTGGTCTGGTTAATACCTCTCTGATCTCAGGAATTCTCACTGAAGGAGCCTATTTTATAATGCATTTCAAAAGCAGTAGAAAAGTTCCATCCCATCTCTTATGAACAGTTATAAAAGATGGCATTTCTGTGACTGATGGGATGATTTTAACTTCTAGTGAAAAAAAGAATTGCAGCTATAACTATGAACTCTCTATTTCCAATTCCCATAAGTGTTCTTCTATTGTATATCAAGGACATGAGATCTGAAAGAAGATTTCCTAAGGAGAACTATAATTCAGAATTAATAGAATATCTGGACTTCCATCAAGCTGTTTGATTGGCTGGTGTGCAGCTCATCACTCCTGTAGAACTCATCTAAAGCACCTTGCTTCACCAGAGCCATATGGCTATCACATTTATTATTTTTATGACAGCAATAAAGTGAGTACAAGTAATTCCCGTGGAATCAACTGTCAACAAAGGTTAAATGTCCCAAGAAGCACTTTGTGTCTCAATCGTTGTGCCCAAAGGAGGAGTATCTTAAAAACTTCAAGTGTTGGCAAGAGCACAGAAGCCATAAAAGGCATCAGGATGTCATTCATCATCTGAGATGCAGCCTGACTTGTTGGTTGGACCTGAGACCTCCTTATCAGCACAACATTGCCTTGTGAGCTGGACCTCATGGCTGGACCTGGCAGTCTGTCCAGCTCCCTTCACTCCATATTACAGGATGGGGCCCTGGTTAGTGAGGTTCTTGCCCTGCTGACCTTCACCCTTTGTTGCTCCTTGTCAAATTAGGGATAATTCCATGTGTTTTCCAACACTAAAAGTCACCTCTGCATTAATTCAAGCACTGCAATCCAGTTCAGGTTTGTTCTAGGCTAAATCCTGGTGAGGGAGGCAGGGAAGGAGACAAAAGACACAAACTGTATGGTTTATTGCTTGCTTCTGGAAAATGATTTAAAGGGCATGTCCTGTCTGAAAAGGGACATATCCTGGTAATTAATTTCCTCCTGGGAAAAGTGCTGTGTGTCCTGTTGGCTTCTGGACCACAAATCTGAGCAGGAAGAGAGACCAGCCCTGGGGTGATAGAATAAACTGGGATCAAGACTTACTAAGTAGGGGACTTACTGTCCAATATCAGAACTGCAGTAAGGACAAAATTGCTTCTGTTATTAAAATACAATACCAGGGATAGTTTTTCTTTCCAAGACATTTTGCTTCTGTCCTTTTTCTGCTGTGACTCTGTAAACCCATTGGGATGTTGGCTTTGATTTTTTGTTTTTAGCTTTGATTTTGTTTCAGACAAAAAAAGCCAAACCACCAAATACAAACAAACTGAAAGTCAGAAAGGTTTCTGTTATGAAAGAAAAGCAAATGATTAAGCAGCTTTGCTAAGAGAGGCTGTACATTAATCATGGCAATTTAGGCTGATGTAAATCAGCCCGAGGTGTGGTGTGCTTTCTAATCCAGGTAAACACTGATGAATTCTTAGCCTGATCCATGGAGTTTTTGTTGGCTGGATATGTAAAGACCAATCTACTGAGCTGCAGTCATCTTCAGTGTGCTGCTTGTTTTCACTCTCTGTTCTTATGTTCTTGTTAAAGCTAGGATGGGAAACTGGCACACAATGTGGTGGAGATTTCAGGGAGAGGATAGAGGTTTTCTTCTCCCATGGACAGAGCTGCTGAACAGCACTGTGGTGCCAGCACAACTCAGTTCCTCCTCTGAGCTGTCTCCTTGACTGTGCTCTGTGCTGCCACTGCTCTAGGAATAACAATCACTGGTCTTTTTCTAATGGAGTCACTTTACAGCTTGACCAGTTTTCCCATTCTAGTCATGAGATGGGCACAGAAACCCTCCTCCAGCACATGCATGGTGTGCAAGGGCAGGAATTACTGCCTGGGGCTGAGGAGGTGATTCCTGAAGCTGCTGCAGGCAGTAGTGCTGGTGAGTGTCACTGCAGCCCAGTCCCATTGACTTTCAGCCCCTGTCACTTGTGCTGGTGACAATCTGAATCATTGCCTGTGGCCCAGCAGTAACTCCTGCTGTGGGTTTCCAGCATGTTTGATCTGACTAGTGGGTGTTTTCAGGCTGAAATACCTCACCTCTTTTTGGCTTACGTGTCAGTGTGACCCCCTGAGTTGACAGTGACTTCTCTCCAGCGTGAAGGCTGAGGTGCAGCTGTCATTTCTGACTTGATCAAGCATCTTGGAGGAGCTGAGCTGTTTGCAATTGGATTTGTGAGCACTTGCCCTGCTGCAACACCACATCCAGTCACTGCTCACTGCCTGCTCTTGCTGTTCCATCTTGGGTGCTTCTCAGGCTGTGAGCATCCTTTGCCCACGATCCACGGTCCAGGAGTGCAAGACCACGTTTGTATTCACAAATGGAATGGATGAAGTGTGTAATTGGAAGTGAAATTGAAAAGAGGGATAGGAATTTGTGAAGAAGGAAAAAAATCCTTTCAGAATCATTTAATCTCTTTCTGAGCATTGTCATTTTAAGAGAATACCTAGAAGAGTGTGTCTTTTATTAACCTGAAGACCATATTGCTTGCACCTCATATTCAGTCAGTCTGTTGGTTTCACTGGGGCAATTTAACAGATTGAGACAGAACTCAGTATCATGTTCAAAACTTGCTGTATATAGTGCTCAAAATTATATTTTCAGGGTGTTTTCCATCTGACTTGGGTTGCCTTATGAACACATTTTTTACAAACTAGCAATGATCATTTAAATTGGTTTTCTGAACCAGCTCTGGAAGCTCTCCCTGGTTCTGTGACCTGCAAGCAGGCTTGAGACCACAGTCTGAGAGCCCATGAGACTGAGAATAACTTCCCATGATTGGTTCTGAAGCTGAAGGAGGAGCTGATTACTGTAAAGATAACAGTGTTTCTGTTCTTTGCTTTGCTTTATGATCTGAGGAGGTTAAGAAGCAGTATCTCAGTTCTCTGAGCCAGGGACAAAATGCATTTGTAGTCTTTACATTAGTTCAGGGTTTATGTTTGTGGACAGAAAGTTTCTCCCTTATTTGCTCTCTGCCCAAGATCAGCTCATTACCAGCCACTAACAAATAGCTCTTAGTTGCTGATAACTCATTGTATTTGTATTTTGAGGTGGATAATTCTCTGGGGTTTTTTTTCCCAATTTGTTTTCTTTAATTGCAAAAATTAGATGGAATAAACTTAGAGATGTCTGGGCTTTGAGGGATCCAGACAGTTTTTTGTTATGATACATTGCATTATACTTTCAGCCAATGAAATAGCTCATCTGTCAAGGCTACCTTCCATCCTCTTGTCCTTTAAATACACAGTTGGACTTTGGAACAGAGCTTGGAGAGTTTCTAGGAGTCTGATTGAGTGGGATGGGTCCCTGCTGACTTGTGCAGGAGATGGTGATGGAAATCTTCACACTTCTGCCTTGAGCTTGAGCCATAGCAGTGTTGGACTGGGTGGTACTGCTGCCCAGTGGGTCAGATGAGTGCTGGAAACTAGATAAGATTCTTTCCAAGACTTCAGTAAGGTCTGGACTTCATCCTAACTAAACATTGAGAACTTTGAAATGGCCACGGTCCCGAGATGTGCTTTACATTTATGAAGCACAGATTTTCCCAGGGGCCAGCACTAGGTTTTGATTAATGAAACAGCAGCAGTTCAACTGGTGGTGCTAAGAAATCCATTGATTGCATGTAAGCAAATAGAGATGTGACTAATGTGTGCTTTGGTGGCTGCACAGTGTCCTTCCAGGCTCCTGCAAGTTACTGAGAGAAATGTTTCATGCCTCCAGTATATTTTCCCCAACATATTTCTTTGTAATACTGTTATTAGCCCCACTGAAGCTGGCACATAGATTTTGCCATTTTGAGGGGCCATAATGCATGTGCAAAACAAACAACTTGTTATAGTAGAGAGGTAGATGAGTTTGTTAACTTCAAGTTCAGTAAGAAATATCTGATGGGATTTCCAGCTGAAAGGCAGACTCAACTGCTACTGCAGTGGTAGTTGCTCTGCAGTCATCTTACAGTGCTGTCATCCAGTGAAATATAGAGATGTGGGCACGCACTTATCTTATAAATACTTGATTTTGTGTTTTCTCAAAGACACACAGCTTGAATCATGGGCTTTTGTTGGTTTCCTTTACAGATTACAGGAGGGTAAGTTGATTCTGCATTGTACAGACAAGTACCTCTGGAGGAGAAAAGAGATCTTGAATATCAAGCACAAAAGGGTTTATAACAAACATTAAAAGGAAGGCAAGCAGGAAAAAGGGAAAATTAAGATACAGAGCCTGTGAGAGTCACTCCATCAAGCACTGAAATAGACTTTTCTTCTCCAGCATGTCTGCTCAGTCTGTGCAGTTTCAGGCTGCTGAGTCCTGTACTCTGTCATACTTTCCAGACCTTTGCTTGTCTCTTCAATTCTCTTGTTGTTCACAGCAAAGAATTCTTCTCCAGAGGACCGTAGTGATAAATTAATAGAAACCAGAACATCCATCTTAGTAATAATTATGGCCTTGCAATTTTCAGGAATATTTGAGGGATTTCTTGATCAAAATCCCCAGAAACTGCTGGTTCGTAGGAATGATGTTCCAACTGAAACTGCCAGTCAAGTGTTCATAACACAAGGGCAGTGAATCATCTAATGCTGGTTGGCTGGAGAAAAAACTCTTCTCCAGTGTAGATGATATTAGCATCTTAATAGTTTATAGCTATAAACATGGCATGAAATGCCCAGTGTCCTCTGTGAATCATCATTTAGCTTAAATATGTGGGGAAAAAAAGTAGATATAGATAGATAACATATATATAGGTTATATTCCTGTCTTTATTTTACTCATGATCAACACAGAGTCTGTGATGAAGCAGCAATAACAGAGCAGGAGTTGGTGGTGAGGCTGTGTGCCTTCCAGGCCTTGGGGGATAGAGGAAATAGGAAAAGGTTCAAGCTGCTCTATTGCTTCTTATTCCTCTTTTTATTTCATTTCCAATATGTTGTCTCCTGTGGATTTGAACATCCACACCTCTCTGCCTTTGCAGAGCCTCCCCAGGTGTATTGTCTCCAGCAGTTTTGCTCTGTGTTTTCTCGTGTAGCTCTCCTTGCTGCTTCTATTATTTGAGCTATTTCTGGTCAAATATATCCAGCTAGATAAGGGAATTATTTCACGCCTCAAACACTAAAATAGTAATAAAAAAGGAGCACTGGAGAGGGAGATCAGTCTTTTCCCTTAATCATATCTGTTAACTGTTCTCAAAACCATCTTTTGGTTGTAGACATAGCCCTACAGTGGAGGTACTGCCATCAAGAAAGACAAAAAGCCCCTAAATTGAAAGAAAAAAACCAAAACAAACAACTTTATTTTTTTTTTCCTGATGAGATTAGTTCCAAATATATGGAGTGTGTCTACCTAAACAATACAATGTCAACAGTATCACAAGATAGAGAGAGCAAAACATTGCAGCAGCAGTGTCTGAAGCACCCAGGAGTCATATTGCCTTCCCTCCAGCCATTCTGATAGCAGGAGGCCTGGCTTGGCTATTCTGGCACCTGTGCCTAAGTGCCCAGACTGGGATATGGGCACAGAGAGGACAAGGGTGAGTGAAGAAAACTGAGCTGGGGCTGAAAGAGGAGGAGTCTTTATGAGAACACCTTGAATTATCTCTGCAGCAGATACAAGCAGTGACCTGGAGCACTTTGTGTTAGAAATATTTTCCTCTGTTAGCATAAGCACAGCAGGCCAGATGCTAATGTGCAGTGGCACTGTATGCAAATGCCCTAAAAAGAAGTTTTATTTATCTACACTATCAGTGTAGTGGGAATTAAAACCAGTAACCTCTGAGTTGCTTAGTTGTTTTCAGGATAAATGAAAGGTGTCAAATATAGGAACCTGATGGAGTATATATTCAATTTTTAGGTGGCATCATTTAAAAATATTTTTATATATTGCATTCTAGAAGGTGCTTTGCTGCTGAAGTCACTTGTTCTGTTCTCTGGGGAATTACCATGCTAAATGAGGCTCTGTTTTTTGAGGTGATACCATTCTTTTTTTACTAGAAAATGGGGTGTTCCTTTTCTAGCTGCTTGGAAGCTTCTCCTCTAAGGAAGGGTGTCCATTACTCAAGCTCCTTGTCTCGATTCCAGCACCATTTTCTTAATCTGAGAACACGTCTTGAATTTGCAGGACAGGAAAAAAAAAAAAAAAAAGGAGGAGGATTGATGTAGCTCAAGCTAGACAAGGAGAAATTAAAGCTTGGCTGCTTTGAAAGATGGATGCCTCCCAGCAGGAGCTTAGAGAAGAATTGCATGTAAGAATAGAAAGTGGGGACATGTTGCTGGGAAACGGATTAATGAGCTGGAAGATAAATTGAGAGGAAAAATTAACCAGCAGATAGACCCTGCCTTTAGTGTCACAAAGAGTGATGTCCAGTTCCCTGTAAGTAAAGAAGCTGTGGGTAAAATTTCTGTCTTCCATCCTCATGCTCCTGCTTTCCAGACCTAAACGTGTTCTGGAATCACATCTGGTGCTGGGGCAGCTGGTGCTGTGTGACTGCTGATGGTGGTTCATGGAGAGCATTCCATGGGACAAGGGCAGGATTCAGCCCTGAAATGAGAGGGGTTTCCAATCGTGTGCTCTAAGTCACATTTGGATGCACATTCCTCACTTCTCTGGCACAGACAGGGAGCTGTAATGTTTTCTGACATGTTTTTTAAGGGGGAAAGAAAAAAAAGCTTGCTTAATTATTTCAAGGTTTATCTGTAAAAAGGAACATATTATGTGATTGTGTTTGAAAACAGGCTGGTAAGGTGCTGTGCTTGATGTCCATGCATTGGTACAGAATCAATTTGTCATCATTTTGCACTCTATACACTTGGGACTGAGACTAAATCAACCTTAGGTCACTAGGAAGATCTTTGATTGTCACCAAAGTCCTGCTGTTTGTCAGTCACGTTGCTGGTGCATCTTCATGAGCAGGGCAGTGATGAGAGGTGCAGGCAAGAAGAGTATTTTGGATATTCATTGGAGATCTGCTGCAGGTCTTGAGACAAAAGGAGAACACGACCCTTTCAGAGAGGCAGCAGTGGGGAAAAAACCAGATTATGGAAATGGGTTCTGCTCTGCAACAGTGTGTAGTGCCTGAGGGAGTATCCAAGAAATATCTAAGAGCTGGAAATGTGATGACATGGGAATGGATGGAGCAGCTCTGCTCATCCACTGGAGCAGAAAGAAAATCCATCTTTCAAGAGCAAGGGAAGACAAGTTGACCAGGAGCTGAAGGGAATGAAGAGTTAGGTGCTGTGTAAAACTCTCCTTTGCTAAGGCCCTTGTACACATGGCTCAAAATAGAGGGATTTTGGGGGATAAAACCTTATATACTTCAATTATACTTTCAGTTAACCTGATGCAAACTGAGTGTCAACATTAGATGAAGTGATAGAAAATCCTGGATAACAAAAATAAAAGGAGGAGAGGGAAGTACAGCATTTTTAGCCAACACCAAATATTTTACTTTCTCTATTTGCTCATTTTACAGGTGAGAGAAGGAGGGAAAACATGGGGAATTAATTTTATTTAGCCATAACACAGATAATTTGAGTCATTTTCTATTTTGTGCTGTTTTGCCACTGCTCAAAATACCCGAGTCTGCTTTGTCCTGATGCACAAAGTGCAGCCAGAGTTGGGTGGTGCTGAAAACACTGGCTTGGAAAATAGAAATAACTGCCTTGCTGCTTTAGCTCTCCTGGCCTCTCTGTAGTGCAGCAAAAGATTGGAGAGAGCATCAACTTTTACAAGGTGCTGTAAGATTTCCTCTCACTGCCTCCTAAGTTATGAACAGTCATATACCTGCTGATGCATCTGCTTAATCTTTAATTCTGTAGTGAATAAATTCTCCTGCCTTTAGCACTGATGTGAAATAATGGGGCTGACCTTTAATTTCAGCCCCTAGTCCTGAGGGATAAAGTGAAGCATAATGCTTTTTTTTTCAGAGCTCCAGGAGGTTCCCTGTTTAATATTGGCAAGCATACAAGAGGATCTCCTGTCTCATTATCATGGGGCAGTTTTAGGGATTTTATTAGCAGTATTAGAGAAGTATTAGAGAAGTATTTATAAGAAATGCCCTTTGTGGAAGCTCATCTAGAGCATCCTGGTGAAGCTTTTCAATAGAATCTTCCTGTGCAGTATCTCAAGGCCTATTATTAAAGACATCTGTCTCCATCTGAACCACTTTTTCCTCACTTTATTATATATAAAAGCCCTAAGAACCTGTTCTGTCCTTCAGTTGTTTGGTTTGGTTTTCCCCACTATAGTCCTGTGATTAATAAGATATTCACCCTGTATCATATGTAATAAACAAATGAAGATGAATATAAATGTGCAGGCATCATTCAGGGGTTTGAATTCTCATCTCCATCATTATGAAAATTAAATTGCCCCAGTGCAGTCATGGAAATGAGGTATTGGGAATAACTTCACTTGGAGAATATGAAATGTTCAAAGGAGGTGCCATTGTATTGGGTTATTATGAGGAAACACCATGAAAGGATCAGGAACACACACTGTTTATCTTAAAAAGTTTAAAAATAGAGGATTTTTGGTAAAATGGTCATGAAATTGGAATACAGAGGATTTAAATGTGAACTAGTCAGATCTTCATTATGCTGTTAGAAACTTTCCAATAGTACTAATCTGGACAGATGTATTTTTCTTTTCTGATTATTTTTTCACACTGGCTAATGCTTTAATTTTCTACTAATGCAGAGTTTATTGACTATTAAAATATTTAAAACGATCTTAAAATATTTCAGTAATGTTGATACAAGTAAATTAAATCTCAACAGTGTAACCTAATGTAGAGCTGAAGTATCTTCATCTCTGCATCCCTGCTGTTAAGAAATCACATTATAATTATGTCAGCACCCAGTAATGTTTGTGAAGGTGCCTTTTAATGTGAGCAATGCACTCTAAGAAATTAAAGACAAAATAACAATGCACAGCCCTGGTGGTTTTGCACGTTGCACTCCAAATGGTGGTTATGGGAAAAGACACCTTTATTCTATTTGTATTCACTTATTTTCATGTGAAAAATGAACAAATTGGAAATTTGAGAAGAAAATAAAACAGTGGGAGTTTTTTTCCCTGCAAACCAGTTTATCTGTAATTGATGAGCATGGATAGAGGTTCTGACCCTCATTCATAATCCCCCAAAAAGTCCATTACTGAGGAAAATTATAAAGAAACATTAATATTTCCCATTAATTTGGCTGTAATTTCAAATGAGACTGTTTCCATCAGTTTTTATATTGATTGCTAAGACACTGATAATTGATGAATTTGTTTCCAATTAGACTTGTTCTCATGTATGGATGTTTCCATTTGTTTCCCTGCCCTAAGCTGTGATCAGATGAAATTTGTTCCTCAAATGCCTTGAAATCTAAAATATCTGCAATTGTTAGAAGCCAGGGGAGAGATTTGTTGTTAATTTCTTGGGTTGATGCAAAGAGTATTCATCTTTAAGACTAATTTCTACTTGCTTTTTACCAGCACATATCACAGCTTGTGCATTTTTTTCCATGCTTTTTTCTCATTAAAATACATATATATATATATATATATACATATATAATTTTTT
>JAOEGS010002725.1:10504-21349 GCA_025447755.1 Corythornis vintsioides | reverse complement strand
AGGTGGTTGAGGCCCCATCCCTGGAGCTCTTGCAGGGGAGGTTGGCCAAGGCTCTGAGCAGCCTGGGCTAGTTGAGGCTGGGGCCTGCACTAGGTGACCTTTGGAGGCCCCTTCCAGCCCTAACCATTCTCTGATCTGTTGGATCAGATTGGCTTGGGGGTTTTGGAGTGTGTGGTACTCTGGGGGGGTTTTGTTTAGTGTTGTGTTTATGTTGTCCCTCCCCCAAGTGCTCACCCAGGTTGGATAGCAGCCAGTGCACCAAGCTGGACTGGGTATGTCACTGAGACTCTGCTGCCCCAGACTGCTGCTTAGGATGTTTTCATGTTAATATTTGTATATGAAAATTATAATTATGCCAACAAGTAGTAGTTTTGCTTGTGTGAGTTTCCTAAAATGCAACTCCATGCTGGGGGTGGGAAGGGGTGGAGCAGCAAGGGTTGGACTAGATGATCTTCTAGGTCCCTTCCAACCCCTAATATCTGTGAATATCTATGAATAAGGGCCCAGGATGTGGCTTTTGTTCTATATGTGGTTGCATTTCTCACAGTCCTCATTCTGGATGGGGAAAGCTGTGGCTCAACAAATCCATGTTGCATGACAGCTCTTTCTTGTTACTTGGGGCTTTTTTATTTTTTTTTTTTTCTGCATTCCTAAATTACTGACATGCTACAAATTCCTTAAAGTAAACCCACAAACATTTTTTTTTTTAAGCTACATAAGTCCTGAATTAGACAGCTGTGTTGATTTGCAACCACTTGATGGATTCAAGTGCCTAAAGCAACAGCCCAGCTCCCATCTCAGAGCCAGTTTATTATTCAGATGCTCATTCACAGTCTCATTGAAATGCAAATGCCCTTAGAGCCAGAGGGCATGCCCAGTGCAATGGGGGGTACCCTTATTTTACAGACACGAAGTCTTAAAACCATGAACAGTAAACCCTCTCACTGGGAAGGTTTCATAGGTGTTTTGGATTTTTTTTTGGTAGATGTTCCTTTTACTTTTCCAGTGGGAGCACAACCCTGTTTCTGCCTTGTTGGCAACATGCTGGTGCAGAAGGTAACTCAAATGACCAGAACCAAGGTTGCTTAGCTCTGAACTGCTGCAGCAGAACTGGGGTTAGGAAAAGGTGGGACAAAGTGAGAGTCCAAGTAGCTCAGGTTGGTTATTCTTTGTTTGTTTGGTTTTTTTCTTTATCACAAAGTAATGCCTTGCCCCTTTGGTATGAGCTGCTAGGGCTTCTTTGTATCTGAGGGGTTTTGGTACACAACTGTTCATTTTACATAAAAATGCTCACAAATCAGGGTGGTTATTTGGATGTAATTCTGTAGCCTCAGCAACCTCATCTTAAGAAAGATATATAAGTCTAATATACTAATATAAAGGACTAACTAATAAAGTTATAGTCATAAGATTACTGACATTAAAGGACTAACAACAATCCACTCTTCAGTGATAAAATACTTGAAAATAAACTTGGACTCTATGATGAGCTCATCTTAAGGATCAATACTGGAGATATTCTCACTCAGTGTGCCAGGAGACACAGAGGTATTAAAGCATGGGGACTCAGATCAGCCATGTGAGCAGGAAGCTGCTGTCTTATGAATGAGAATCAATTCCATGGCCAGGTTTCATTTTCAAGGGAATGAGGCCATACAGATTTGTAACACTTGGGGCACAGGAGCTGGAAAAGAGCAGAGCAGGCAGGTCCAGCTGTTCTGGATAAACACTGAAGGGCCCTTGATGAAAAGCTTATACCTAAAAACTCAAGGAAACACATATGATGAAGAAAAGATCAATAACTTTTAATTGATCTTCTTTCTTCCACATGCAGTTTTAAGCAAAGCTTAATTTCCTCAAGCAATATTAAACAATTAATAAACTTTAAAATGTATCTAGAGAATACAGATGCCTGTTTGGATAGCATATTAATTTGAGCCAGTTCTTTGAAGATTATCACAGTCTCCTGAGGATGCCATCTGACCACTTCAACAGGCCTTGCAGAGTGAAAAAAGACACAGAAATGCAACTGTAAATGGAAAGAACCTTTCAAATGCTCTTTATTTCTTACAATAGGGAGGCACTTGTACATTAAAAAAAGGAAGTGCAGAGTTCTCATTGTAACTACAAAACCCTAAAATACTATTCCATGAAAACAAAAATAGTGTCTGTGTGAGATTGTATTTTCTTTCATTTCACCTCCACACCATTTATTAAAAAACCCAAACCAAAATCTTCAAACCTTTTCATTTTGCACAGGCTGGCATAAGCATTTCCAATATCCCTGACACTACCTTGTGCTCCTCATCTCATTCTTTCTGAGCTTGTTTCACAAGGCTGAGGTTGACCCGAGGGCTTTCCAGGATTCAGTTGGTGCTGCTGAGATACTATTAATGATTAAGGGTATATTTGATGTCCAAAGTCCCAAGAGAGCTCCACTTGCATGCCAAACTTGCTTATTTCAGTGAATATTCTTCAGCTTGGGCCCAAAGGAGGCAGCTGCAGTGTGGGATGGGAGGAGAGCAGGAAGGGATGCTTTCCTGCAGCTATTCCCCCCCTCCATGGAGTCTGGAGAATCAAACATTGGTTTGGGGTTTTTTTTTGGGGTTTTTTTTACATGCCATCCTAGAAAAGTGGACTAGTGACTGACTGGCAGCAAAGTTAACAATTACCTCAGACAAAGCAATAAATGCTGAAAGATGGGCTCAGGTTCTGCAATGCTGATGTACTCATGTTAGTCCCCAGCAATGAAAGAAATCTCACTGATGTCACTGGGAGTATCTCTGGAGAAAGGCAATCCCCACAATGAATATTGTCACAATCCATCCTTTCATAGCTGCATTTCTACTCCAGTGTTTCAAGCAAAGAAAGCAAACCTCAGGTCAAGAATCCTGGCAGATAAGTGTCCCCCTGGTTGCTGGATGAGGGCAATTCATTGCTCACAGCAATTCTCCTGCTAGTTATTTTGTCTGGGGCTAAACAAAGCTACTAGGTGAGCTGCACAGGGAGGCTTCTGATTGTGTGAAAATGAGATTGGAAGTGGAAAGAACACTCAGAGGATGCTAAAGAAATATTAGAAATGCCTGAAGTGAGCACACCTGAGGAAAACAATGCTTTTCTAATTATCTGCTCCATTAAAGCTGGCCAAGCAGAATTCTGGCTTTAACATCCTGGTGTTACTAGCAAAATTTGGGCTTTAAATTACATCAAACAAAACTGCAACTGGACTCACAAATAAATTTCTTCTGGGACTCTGTGAAGGCCTAAAAAAAAAGGGAATATGATGGACCATTAGAGTGTGCTCATGCTGAGGAGTGACAGATCTGTCCCAAATGAAGGAAATGTTTGCTGCCATTTCTCAGCTGCACTTATCCCTGTGCTGAAGGCCAGAGCTCCTCCTCAAGACATCTCCTCTCCTCTCCAAAATTGCTTGGGGTGTATTTTAACCCACTTGGAAAGCAAGTGTTAAATTTCCACCATCTGTTCCCAAGATAGAATTAAAGCTGGTACAGTATCATGAGCTATTTTCAAAGACAGAGCTGCTTACCAGTACTGACACAACCTGTAAACATGTTCACAGCAAGCCTGGCCTCTGGGTTCTGCAGTGGTTTTTCCTTTGCTAAAAGCACTTTTTACAGAAACTGCAGAGATTTGTCTTTGTGTTATGCTTGGGAAGGTATAATGAGATTGATTTTGTTTTAGATGAAAAAAAACCATAACCCAAATTTGCAACTTGTGACTTTGTGCTGATACATGAAAAATGAGAAGTAATCCTGGTTCTAAACAGGGAACTTCCTGGACTCTCTCTCCAAATGAAATATACCAAGGACAGAGTATTAACAGGGAAGATAGATTGATCTCTAAGCTTCATCACAGATATGAATGAAATATTTTATAGATCTTGATTGTCTTTTTACAGCTGAAGAGAGGGGATTTATCCCCCCATTCTATGTAAAAAGGGAGGGAACCATGCTGTTGATTATTTTCCTGGCACATTTTGAATAAGATATTACAGGCTTCATTATGGCATGGGGCTAATTACACAAATTTTATCTGAAAGAAAAAAAAGTTAAATTAAGACTTGAATGGTTACTGCATAATCAATGGGCATGAGTGGGATCTAATGTCATTGTGTTTAGAAAGGGCTTCATCCAGATCCAGCTGTCTGCTGTTGACCTTCACCTCCATGCATCCATGGTAAGAGGCTGTTACTAATGTGGCACCCACAGGAACATCTGCACAGAAACATATTCCAGTTATTAAGCAAAGGCATGCAAATTCTTCTGTATTTTTCAGATTAGCCAAAACGTGGGGAATACTCCATCCCTCATCTCTTAGAAAAGACTAATTTGGCAGGAAACCCTCAAGTTCTTCCCTGTTTTCTTTAAGATTAAGGCAGCAAAACTGAGATGGGTCAGTAAAATCTGCAATATGTGCTAGAAGTCTGTTCCCATCCAGAAACTTAGCTACAGCCTTTTTTTTTTTCCATAGTAGCATTTCCTGTGTTAACAACAGTGAGCCAGCAGTTTGGTTCCTGGAGCCCACTGTTCTTGTCCTGCCCTGCAAACAGATGTTTATGGGTTTAGAGGTCACAGAAAGAACCCTCCTGCTTCTGCCAGAAAGCTGCTCTGGATTCAAACCTGACTTCTCAGGGGGCCCCTGGGAACTCCATGTATTTTACTGCTTCCTCACTGCCTCTTTGAAGTGAATTCTCTGTAAAAGGCTCACTTATCTGGTGCTTATTTCAGTACTGTTTGGGTTAGGGCAACATCAGATCATGGTTATGCTTCCAGGAGATAATATATTAAGTGCAAATTCAAGAAGGGATTGCTCTGAGGTCTCAGGGTATCATGGATTCTTTTAAGGTAGATATGATACAAGTGCCATCAGTAACTACAGTGAGGATGCCCAGAAGATGATCACAAGAGCATTTTTTTTTCTCCAGAAGGCAAGCATCCTATCCCTCCTAGAAGGCAGACTTGATTGCCTGGGGGACAAGAAATGTTGCTTCCTTGTAATTTTATTTTGCAGGTTTTTAAGATGTCAGTTACTCTATAGTTGGCAATGTACTAGAAAGAATCATTTAAAGCTCCTTCTGATTTTCAAGTTTGAAGATCTCAGACTCTGAATTCCTCATCTGTGGCAATGTCATTGTTCTTCATGATTCACCCTTCAGTCAAATTATTTTGTAGAGAAGCATGTGTACATTTCCTGTACAAAATAATGCCCTTACACATCTTAGGAGTGGAGGTACACTTGCAGCTTGGTTTGAACAAGATATTTGCCATTTCAGCACCTTTTCTGTCTCATAAAGGTTTCCAGTCATCTATTACCCAGAGCTTAATTGCTGAAATCATATTCCTGACTTCTTTTGCACTTCTGACAATTTACTGACAAATGCTTGGTTTTCTTACTGCTTGATGCAGTTCCTACATTGTGCTAGCTGGTGGCATTTCAGAAACATGCCATGATCATTCCTCTCCAGCTCAAAAATAAAAAAGATCTTCCAAAATCAAATCTATAGACAGAGACTCATGCCTTTTAATGGACCTGCTGCTGTTGAGAACCAGGCTTCCTCAAAAAGCTAAACTGGATGAAACAAGAAACACTTGAGGTTGGAAAAAAAAGCTGTTTCTCTTTGTAAAGCTCTAGACTTTCCCTAGCTTGAGTAAGGCTCAATATAATCAGGCTTGTGCAAATAAATGAATGAAAACAGAATTCACCTGGCAGGCCACCCAAGTAGGTAACAACATTTTCCATCATTGCTTGCTGCAGGAGAGTCAGTTGTTCTGAACTGCTGCTGTCTGTCTGGGAATCAACAGACAGTTCAAGTTGCTGTCTGCTCACCAGAAGTCCTACCAGCACTTTTCTGGGTGTACATAACTTCTTGGATTCCAGCTGAGCAACACTGCTGTTTCCAACTGTCACAATGATTTTCTAAAGGGAAGAATGGTAGGTCACAAAAGATGCCACATATAACTTTAACACACAGTTATACTTAGTTCTGAGTGTATTTTATATTTGGAAGTAGAAGAGGAAATGTTAGAGCCACATTTCAAGAACAGGAACCTTAAGTTGGAAAAGTTCCTGAAGTTGAGGTATAATCATCACCTTGGAATGCCATCATCTGTATTCTTAAATGTAAAGTCAGAATATTCACTGTAAGAAAAATCTTTAGCTATGGTTCTGAGGTGAAATCTTTTTTTCTCTTCCAAGCAACAGTACTGCTACAGTTTCAGAGAGAACTCAGCATTCCCTCTGGGCTCTTTCTTTGGGCAAAAGCATAGATCAGCCATGCTGCATCAGCATGCTCCACCTTGGGATGCCTGATGTAAAGGGAAACTTAAGGACAAAAATCTGTTTATAAATTGCAATGAACATGATGCCATTATTATAAAAACATCACTCTACTTGTCATATTCCCTTTTCTGCTTTGCTCACTTGGAAGGAAGGGTTAAAGACAATGTGAGGTCAGGATAACACCTGACTTGAGAGTGCTCAGTCACTGCTGTAGCAATCATTAATAGTATTATGTTTATAATAGAATTATATTTTCTGCACATCTCTTGATCTGAGTGCTTTTCAAGGTATTAATCCAGCTTACTGGGTCCACTGCAAGGAAGGGTGGGTAGTTTGCTTTTGGTTTTTTTTGGTTTTTTTTTTTTTTTTCAGTTTCACTTTTCCCAAATGGAATAATAAGTTAGATGAGAGAAAAGCAAGAGGTGTGACTTGTATGTGTATCAGCTGATAAAATGAGGAGGTCACCTGGGAGTCAGAGGAGTCAGAGTCCACTATGGACAAAGCAAGAGGCACTGTTCCATTAGAAACCAAGGCAAACATTACACCAGTGTCTGTGGATGGGCGAACAGTCATAGTCACATTTATTAGCCAGTCTTCAGCATTGTCAAGATTATCTGTTTTAAAAAGAATAATTGAAATTAATCAATCTGCTAAGGACAAAGTAGTATGTTGTTAAAAATGAGTAGCTCATCTGTTTCCACCGTGGAAAAATTAGCATTGATCTGAAGAAAAGATTAAAAGAAAACTTATCTAAAAGGATTTAATCCTGGGTCTTCCCTAATCTTCTGTGCTTAGTGGGCTTTTTTTCCCCCCCACCCCATCTTCTCCACTCTACTGGGGAACAGGTGTCTCTCATTCATTAGAGGTCAGCATCAAATCAAACCCAAAAAACAAATTTACTGCTAAATTGCTGCCACTGAGTAGAGGATGGGTGTTTTCCATACACTTTCACATTCCCAAGCAGTTCTGCCATTGAAATTGACTGTGCAGGTGACTAAATATGCAGCTGGTAAAAACACAATTTCATATGATGCATTCATAGTGAGGCTAATATAAAAATACAATTTAGAGCTCTTTGTCCTCTTTTCTACCTTTTTCTCCAGTGTCTCTTCCCACCTCCCCCCCACACTCAGTCAAATCTAGTAGTTTCTAGATTTCTCACAGTTTCTTGAGGAAGCAGCAACCCTAAGTAGGAGGTGAGATTCTGTTCCTACACAAAGCCAAGTGGCCTACAGCAGCTCACAGAGGGGCAGCAGTCAGTGTGGGCAGCCTCTCAGAGTCAGTGGGTGGGGAATGCTGTGTGAGAATAAGAAGGAGAAGGGAGGTGAAGTCATGGCAGCAGCCCCAGACACAAAGGTCAGAAGGAATCATGTCAGCATGCTGTTAGTGAATGAATGGGGGGCAAAGCTGAGGAAACTCTGAGCAGCACAGGAACCTCTGGTACAGGTTGGTTGGAAGAAGAGAAAACAAAAAGCTGGAGAAATCTTTTGAAGTGGGCTAGGAAACTTGAAGAAAAGGCCTGGAAAAGAATAGCAAATCCCTGGATGTAAAGAATGGAGGATCAGAGCAGGGCTGAGGGGTAGCATAGCATTTGGGATGGGCAAGGGTATAATGACAAGAGGATTAGGATGATGCTCAAGGGATATTTCATTCTGGGCTCTCACGTGTGCACAAGGAGAATCTGCACTGGAAATCTGGAAAGTAGGACAGAAGGTCAGGCAAGAAAGGTCTGGGTTTAGGAAGAAGCAAGAGATGCACCAAAACCATTTAGATGGTTGTTTAGAAGCAGAAGTGCATACACAAAGCTTCTTTTCTCCAGCCCCAATCTTCTTTTTCTGTCAGCAGTATGAGAACTTTCCCCACTGATGAGGAAAGGACATAATTAGATCTCTGGAAAGTGTGTTCATTGGTGCTCATCCTGTCCTGAAAGCTTCAGACATTAAATGGATGACACTAACAGGATCAGAATTCTCAGTCAAGCAAATTCCTCACAGAGGTTATGGGAACTGTTGGGATATACTGGTGTGAAGCTTAGTTTGTGTGTCTCTTTTTATAAAGATCTTTTAACAATTCCTTGGTTCTATCACCAGGCCAGCAAAACAATATGGGAATAGACAGAAAAAATACTTACTGTAGTTTATCTGAAACATTGCCATGCCAGTGCCAGGGTAGAAGGATCCTCTCCCCACTGATACTAAACAGTGTTTGCTTTGCTTTTCTTGAATGACTTCTTTGACACCTGAATGTCCCTGATTCAGGAGGTTCCAGGCACGGATGCATCCATCCAGCCGAGGGTTAATCTGTAGGGAAATTACAGCCCCAGCTATATTTGCATTCAAAGTTTTAAAACAGGTTACTAATAAGGTGTTACTCTACATCTAAACTTATCCCTGGGTAGCTGACAGTATCCTTATCAATCATGAAAATAAATGACATGCAGTTAGTATCTCAGCCATCAAAAGGTATTTCTGATTTAATAACATTTCCCATTTTGATGCCAGGGATCTGGATAAAATTCAGTTTTTAAAGTGCATCCTGTCTTTCTGTTTAGGTCATGACAGCTTTTCTGCAGCTGAAAGACAGTGATCACTTGCACTGTGCCTTGTTTAAGGTTTCATCTTGGACCAAAATACTAAGAAATTTCTGAAACTGCTTTCTACTGGGCAAGGAGATGTTATTGTAACATTCCCTCTGCTTCAGTTTAGAGCAAAAAATGATTTTTTATTTTTTTTTAAAGATGGAGTCTCTCCTGTCCATTTACTTTTAGTCTCTGTTTAGTCTTCCAATTAGTTTGAGGGCCCCTGAACTGTAAAGCAGACAGTCACAACAACTTGACTGTATCCATCCCTAGCATAAGAAAACTGTTGAGAAGTCCTGAAGACTCGTGGCCCTTGTGGAGCCTGGGCTGTTATAAAATCTAGTGAAAATGAAAACTCCATGTGCTGCCTACACAGTGAATTCCATAATGACTCAGACCCTAGCAAAGGCCAGCATCAGAAACAAAACCAGCTCTGAAATGCTCTTGCAGCAGAAGTGTTGGTGATTTAGGGAATCTTAAAGCCATGTGAGGAAACAGACTACTGGATCCTGAAAAATCAGCCTGTAAATGCTGTCCAACTGAAATCTGATGACTACAAAGCTTCATGCATGTTTATTTTCAAAGCTGCAGTTTAATTTTCATTTTCTAAATGGATTCCATGCCTCTCTTCCTTCTGCTGTGGCTACTAAGTAAACAGCACAAAACTAAACATCTAGCAGAACTTGATTAATCAACATTACTCTTCATTATTTTAATTACCTGTTTAACAAGAGAGCTGCCCACTTTTCGAGGTAATCCTGCAATGTACACCTTGGTTTCCAAGAAACCCTGTGATTGTTTAAATAGACTTCCTGGGCTGTTAATACTCATCACAGCTTCTTTAGCTATTTTTACACTGATGCTGTGTTCTAATTCTTCAACTGATATCTAGAATTAAAAAGAAATAATTACAAATATGAACATATGAAGGTGTAGAATATTTTAAAGACTAATTACACCTGTAAGAAGCATTACTAATGGTTCTGTAAATATCTAATTTGTAAAATAGTTTCAATGAAGTCAGTAGTTACAGAATATTTAAACATGAATCATGACAACTGTCCATATCCTTGGACAACCACAGGAGGATGGTCTTTCACTTCACCCCCATCCTACCCCTGGAAAAACTCATACAGCTCATTAGTCTGTTTATGTACTAATATAGAAATCAGCTTCTTGCAAACTCTAATTGCTCTATATCCAATCCATGGTTGGGATACAGTTTTCCAAGGCACTGCAATTTGCTACAGAGGATTGAATCTTCAGCTGGGATGTAGATAAAATAGCTTCAGTGCTTGTTTTGATTTCTGGTGCAGCAAATGTAGAACTTGTTCTCTAGACAAAGAATCTAATAAACATGTGCTTGGCCATGCAAACACACTTTTTAATATTCTGTTGTTTGCCTTTTCATAACTGATCATTCCTCTGTAGCCAGTTACTAGGAATTACCTCTTTCTTGATGGTATTCAGGTGCCATGATTCCCCAGATGTAAGGCTTTCTTCTGCATTTATTGGTTGATTTTTAAATCTGGGATTTGAAGGTATCATTTCAAGCCTTTCTAATAGTTGCTTAGTTTCTCATCATTTACTTACCAAGACAGAATGTTCCCACATTGGGTTAAGGGAAAGAAAGGGGAGAATAAAAGCCAGCTTACTATATGCCACAGTCCATCATTAATGGCTTTGCCTCCACTAGTGACTTTTGTTCCAAATTCATTCTTGAACTGAATTTCAATCTTTCCATCACGGAGAGCAAGCAAGATCCATGCTGCATTGTCCAGGGACTCAGCAAACAGGATCACCCCCTCTGCATCATACGTCCGGAAATCAAACTCTGCAGTAAACCTGAGTTGGGAAGAAACAAATCTTCAGTAGGCATGAAACAAACTGTAGATTCATAGATTCATAGATATTAGGGGTTGGAAGGGAGCTAGAAGATCATCTAGTCCAACCCCCCTGCCAGAGCA
>JAOEGS010002725.1:0-10404 GCA_025447755.1 Corythornis vintsioides | reverse complement strand
GAGACTCCACAACCTCCCTGGGCAGCCTGTTCCAGAGCTCTGGCACCCTCACTGAGAAAAAATTCTTTCTTGTGTTGTAGAACCCAGGATAACTCAGTAGGGTTTAAAAAAAAAAAAAAAAGTCAAAGTTATTAATCTTTTTGTAACTCTGTGCCTGAGCAGTTGTGCTGTTTGCTCACAATTAGGCAAAAGCAGACTAATGTCAACCGTAGTCACCCAGATGCTGTGAAAAGTGAGTTTAACATCCTGAGCTGGGGTCTGAAAAAGCCTTGGTCTGCTTCCCAACTATGCTGTGAGCTTTACATGTGAACAGTATCACAGCCCTTAGAGTAAGAGGATGATATAATGTTCCTACTGCATTTCACAGAGGTGCAACAGGGAAAAAAATACTTGATCTGTGATGTGCTTCAGTGCAAGGGGGTTGCCAGGTGGTGTTGTCCTGCAACAACTAGAAAGTTTCTTTGGCTGCTGCTGTCTTTTATATGTCATCTTGAACTTGAGCAGTTGCTGTCTGGATCTTGGCAGCTGGATGAACATGTGCATGTAGCAAGTTATGGTTTACAGCACTGTGCAGTGGAAAAGAGATGATGTGCACAGTGAAAACCAGCTCCTGTCTATTGTAACCTCTGGGCTAGATAAAATAGATTAATGATGAAAGGGGAAAGGAAAAAAAATCGAAAGGATTTGCTGAAGACAAACCAAGGGAGGGAGGTTTAATTAAAAACAAGAATTAAGAACATCTCTTGTCCACTAGATGTCATTGTCTCTCATGGAGACCCCTGGAAAAATCATTCTATATTTACATACAGACTATTAAAAAAGTCTAATAGTCTTCTATCATCTTAGAAAGGTCTTCCAGGAAAGCATTAATGCCTGGTCAACTTGGAATAGAGGCAGAGCAAAGATTTCTATATATTTCTGGCCTTCTGTAAGGTTCTGAGGCTCTGGGGATGACCAGCTGCTGCTGCTCTTACCCTCAAATTCTTTGGTCAGTAAGTGAAGGAACACTGCAATTTCACCTGCTGCAGTGGAGAAGTCCAAGAGTAATAAAAGGGTCACTACCCATCAGCAATTGTTCTGACAGTTGTAAATAAATCAGACAGACAGTGCTCTAGACATGGCACTGTGCTTTAGCAGTGTCCTTGGAACACCCTGTGGAAGGAAGCACTGGCCTAGTTTTGGTTCTCAGCAGCATGTGTGTAGCATGTCACAGTTTCTATGCAGAGCAGATATGAAGCAGCAGCAACATTCAAACAAAAGCCATTCCCCTGTAGAAATGAAAGCTGTACAGGAATTATTTTTCCTGTAACAGAAGAATTTGATGTTGAAATTCTAAATGCCTTCCTGTGTCTGTATTGCCTACTCCCACCTTCCCCAGACCCAGCTCTTTCCTTCAGAGGAAAGGTTTCTGTCATGAGGAAGCACCAGTCTTTTTGCTCTTTTATCCACAAGAAGAGAGAAGACTCTAACTCCATTATTCATAGAATCACAGAATGTTTAGGGCTGGAAGGGAGCTCCAAAGGGCATCTAGTGCAGCCCCCTGCAGGGAGCAGGGACACCCTCAACTAGCCCAGGCTGCTCAGAGCCTTGTTGATAGGATGACATCTGAATGGCCATGGCATGCCCTGCCCTAGCTCTGCACTGTTTCCTGGCTGGAAGAAACCTGCTGACCTAGTTTTGCAGGGAGACAGCTGCTGTCTAGACTGATGAGGTGCTTCAAGGGCATGGTCCAAGTGATAAGAGATGCTGTGAACTGACTTCAGACACACTGCTCTTCCAAATGACTCCAGCTTCCTCTAAGAGCTAGTGTATGTAGCTAATTCAGTCTCCATATCAAGGAATCTCAAGCAGTGGGGAGACAGTGGTACACTAATTTATGCATGCTTTCTAAAAAGAAAATTAATTCAAACACATGTCTGTAATTTCAATTCATGCATACATTTCAATCCATAGCAAATCCTTACCTTGTGACATTTGGCAATTTAAACTTTAAGTACAGAACAGGAATTCCTATAAATTGCTCTGCCAGGTATAGCAGTTCATAATTCTTTTCAAGGTTCAGTGGGACACATGAAGTAACAGACTGGAAATGGTAGAGAATAAAAAAAGCAGTTAAAGCACTGTGATAGCTCATGAAGCAATTCCTATTGTTGGCTATTAGCTTGTGTATTTTTATTTCTATTTTTATTTCTGGCTTTGTTTTGGTTTTTTTCTCCCTTTTTTAAGCTTGAATACCTATGTACAGAGGAAAAAGGGTGGTTTTGTTTGAAAAGACCATTATTTAAGCTGCCAAAAAGTTCTGGTGGACTGCAACTAATATCTATATATTCAGTAGTTGAGTCAGTTATTCAAATCTTTCACCAGGGACCTGTGCCACCCACCTCCTAGGGTCCTGCCAGCTTTCATTATTGAAGTTGTCTGGAATCTACACCTGGTCAGGGGATAGGAATGAGGCCAGAGCTGTGTCTTGAAGACTTACCAAAAAAAAAAAAGCCAAAATAAGAACCCCAACTTTTATTTCCTTTATCAACACTGATGTATGACTACTAATAGCTGACTAATCCTAGTGCCCTAGCCAAAGTAAATGGGAGTGATCACAGTCAGTTAAATGCAGTTGCAATGGGGGGAGGGGGTGAAAAATGGTGCTTGGTCTTCCAGGTATTCAGCTGTGTGAAGTTTTAAACAAAGACTTTTCTATCCAGGAATAATATTCATTTTATGTGTGCTGCAAGTTTAAACTAGCAGAACATGCAGCAAACCAATGTCAGGAATCCATTCTAAGGCATTGGTGACTTGTCTTCTGAACCTGTGATGTTCTCATTCAAGCAACATCTACAGCTTTGCTTTCAGATTTCCTTTTTGGTGTAGGGAACTAGGCTCCATATGTGCAGAGAGGTGGGGAGACTCTTCCAGAACAGAAGCATCTGTCTCAGAGCCTGAAATAATTCTTTTTGGACTTAGTTATCCTTCAAAAAAACCCTTGCAGGTATCTTCTAGAAGATGGCAGTACAGTAGTCCTACAGAATAGAACAATCAAGAATAATTGAAGGCCTTTTCTGTTCACAAGACATGATGTTCTTTAGTAAATTTAACAATGCAGGTCCCAAACTGTGTCTTCACAATGCAGGAGTTTCATTAAATGTAGTTATTCATCCTGAATTTTATGGCTACTTCATCTGATGTCTGCTAGTCTTTAGACTGCATATATTTTCAGCTGATTAAACTACTTTTTTTTTTTTTTTTCCAATTAAAAGGCCTGAAACTAACTTCCAGATGGAGTTAATTACTTTTGAACAACAGTATTGAAAAGAATATGTAATGAGGCTAGAAGATGCTCTTCCTATTTGATAAATAAGCCAAATTAAATGACTGCAAGTGTTGCTCAGGTATTACATTTCAGAAAGATCCAATACATACATGTTAGAACTTGTTCCTGCAGCTTCAGCTGAATTTTCTTACAGCATTAGAGGTGTGGTTTTGTTGGTAGCCATCTGAACTCACTTAGCCAACAAGTCCCAGCCTGCCTGAACCTATCAGAGAACCACTCACAAGAAAATCCTTGAACTGGTATTCTCCAGAGTTTCAAACTTGCTGCTATTAAGTGGAACTTTCCAAGTGAGAAGAACAGATATTTTGGCTGTGAGATGGTCTTCAGTTGGCAAGCATTACTGTGTTCATTTTCTTAGGCTGTGGCAGATGAGAACTGTAGAAGGCAATCCAGTTTTTTTCAACCCCAAACAGGCAAAGCACAGAGTGATTCTGGAAGACTGAAAACTTTGTCACAATCTAAGGAAAACTTGGGAACATATGGACACATGAAGTGTTCTGGCTCCAAGTAAGCTGAACAGGAACTGTTTGTTTGGTAGGAGAAAGCTGAGAGTTATTTTGGAAGCAGCAGGGAATAAAGATGACTAGCTAAGGCAAGCAGTTCTTGACACAATTCCTGTAAATGAGTGTGCATGAACTGAATGGCATCCAAATCCCTTCTAGGTCTGCTTTGTGTGCCAAAGAGAAGCTTAGAGTCCCTAGTATTTTCTTAGGAAATTATTTTCATCAATAATCATTTTCAATATTTAGTTTTTATAATTATTTTAATAATTTCCTATTTTCCTTCCTCTAATTTATCCTGTCAGCAAGAAACACCCAACTTTGTGATTTTTCTGTGTGGAATTTTACATAGAGCAGCTTTACCTCACAATTCTTCATGTCCTTAGAGAGCTTGAACCCTTTTTTGCCATCACAATAGCAGCTATAACTGCCTGGAGAGTTTACACATAGCTGAGCACAAGCATTTTCAGCACATTCATCAATATCTAGGAGAAATGGAAGCAAACAGAATGATGTATTCAGATTATTCATGGCACAGACTGAACACTAACACAATCAATTAATGGAATAATGGACAAGATGGGCTCTCTGGCATAACATGAATCCAACAGGTGACTGCTGCTAAACTATGCTAATGGATTTCTCCTCTGTGTAATTTACAATCCAGAATTACCTGCTGGGTGTGGAAAACCAAGTCATCTGAGAGAGGCCTTGTGTGCAAAGCTGGGGAAAACTGTGATTTGTGGGGCAGTAAGAAGCTGAGCTGTAGGGGGACTGAATTAAGCACTGGATATTTCTTCAAGCTGCTGTGACATTTGGCAGATGTTTTCTGTGTTGCCTCCTCATAACTTGCATTAGTTTTCAATAATAAGCATATAAACTAAACTGTGACTTTAGTACAGCCCCTTTGGAAGTGAATCCTTAGTAGTGCTAAAAGTTTTATCTTTGCTCAGATTTGAAAAGCCTATTAAAAAGTGTTAGTCCCCATGTTTATATGCACACACACACACACACACACACACACACACACACACACACACACACACACACGTGTAGGCTCCTGCCACTGTAAACCACCAAACTTCTACTCATGGCTAATTACCATCTCATTCATTTTGACCTGCTGCACTCTTCAGGGGAGTGAGATAAAAGGGGGGGTTGCATTCTCTGAATGTTTATTTTGCAGTCTTATTCAAACTTCTTTCTCTATGCTTCAGAGGTACTGCCTGCACACCAGCCACATGGCAGCATTTGGGCAGTGAAGAAATATTTTACTGATGCACATTTGCAACTGACTGACCCCTTCATTTCCTCCTGCTACAGAGAGACCACCTCTTACTCCTTTCTCTAGCTGTGTACTGCTTTTTGCTTAGAAATCATTAAACCATTTATGGGCTTGATGTGGGTAGGTAGGAGATAGGAGGCTCCACTTGGTGCAGGGTTCTGCTATGACAGTCACTTCCTAATAATTTCTGGTGATTGGCAATCTAAAGTCTATTAAAACTAAGACTACAAGATGGTGTGTTATAGTGTGAAGCTGCTTTCATCACTGTTGGTTTTTCATACAAATAAGCAACAAGAAAATCCCAAATGTAGTCTAGCCACACTATGCAATGGCTGAGGAAAATCCTTGCTGTGTCTTTTACTATCCTGCCTGTTTTGGCTGGGGGTGTGTGTGTGTAAATTAAAAAAATCATTCTGGTTATGATTGTTTGGGGATCCAAAAAGGCCAAGAAATCCATCTAGATCTAGCCACAGAGAAGATTTAAAAACAAACAACATCCACCCAAGCCTGTGGTG
This sequence comes from Corythornis vintsioides, assembly GCA_025447755.1. NCBI lineage: Eukaryota > Metazoa > Chordata > Aves > Coraciiformes > Alcedinidae > Corythornis > Corythornis vintsioides. Next base: position 4,776 of record JAOEGS010002725.1, on the reverse strand, counting down.
CATTTAACTGTGCAGAGAAAAGGCAATAAAATCAATATGAATGGGAGTAGAGGGATTCTGAGCAGCACTTCTCCTACCATGCCCTCCCCAGAGGAGCAGGTCTCTTCAGGAAACACTGTTCTCTATGAAAGAGCCTGTACCCCTTGCAGTACTTGAACACCTAGCAAAACAAAGGCAAAGCTCCAAGCACTGATTAACTAGTGGCACTGGAATAGATCTGAATGCTCTGAAAGCAGCAGTTAATTCTGAGCACAGTCCTCCAGCCCAGGGCCTGCAGACAAACAGAGACTTCCAAAGTTATTAGAAAAGCTTCTCACACAGTTTGACAGATGAATTTCTGACATGAAATCATTACTTGCAGATGTGCACCAGTCTTCTGGGGGTGTAAGTTTCCATTAACCACCATGAACCTACTGCTCAAGGGTAAGGTCTTCCTCCAGAGTGTGCCACAGCAAAAGAGGGACAGGCACATTTCTTCACTAGGTGTGAAATCTCTTTCCTCAGTACACTTTCTGGAATCCCTGATCAGCCCAAGTGTCAGGATTTTCCCATGCAGAGCTAACTGTCCTACACAGGCTAGAAGGGACCAAGTTGTTGGAGGTTTGTTTTAATCAATGGGTATATGCAGCTGCTGTCAGTGGAAGGCTAAAGCAGTGTGCTCCAGATAACTTCCTAAGAGATGATGAAATCAACCCCAAAGGAGCTGCAAACCATGTCCTAAAAGGGAGCTGCTCCCTGTAGTGCTAGGAAAATATGGTGATTGCCCCAAAGCATGGATGTGAGCAGGCAGGGTTTTGTGGGTGTTAAACAATCCATGTGGGAAGGGGAAACCTAGATTCCTTGTCTCAAACTTGCAAGACTATGTGCTAGGGAGGAAAAATACCTGATACACAGACATCCTCTGTGCTCTCTGTTTAACTGGTTCAGTGTTCAGTCACCTAAAAGAAGTTTAGAGGAGGAAGAAGAATAGGGGGAGACATGCTAAAATTTCTGTCATTATTCTTAAATCTGGGTCCAGCTTGGTTTGTTTCCTCAATGCTGACTGCAAGGCTGACCCTTTAGCACAATAACCAGACCTGCTCCTTCCAAATTACCTTTATTTTCAAAGGTGTTTGAAATGGACAAGGTGCTGAGAAGGAGATTTCTGTATCTAAAACTGCATGGCTTCTCTGAAACAAAGACATGACTGCACAGAAATATCCACTGATAGTATGTTCCAAAAGGTGGGAATGAATGGTAGCAACATGCTCCTAGGATAAGGAAAATACCCCAGACCCCCTTCTATTCCACTCTAACTGTATCTGTCATCAGACACACTAGGTTGTAAAGATAAGATACTAGTGCATAAATGCATGTAAACTGGGATTTTTCTAGCTAGTGTAGCTGAATTTACCTACATGTGATAAGACAATTAAAAGCTAATGTCATGTAGTATTTCTGGAAGGCTGCATTCCTGTCAGTCTGCACAATTCTGTCCTTAGACAGGATTTGTTGTCTCATTCAATGTGGTTACAAGGTCTGTGAGCTTAACAGAATAATCCTCCTTCTAGGAGGTAAGACTGCTCATTTTAATGTCCTCATCTTGCAGCACTCTGGAATCCATGTTTCAGGAAAAAAAAAGATTTAAATGTGATGCAGCTCATGGATCTGCAGAAAGTACTAAGAGGAGCAAGAGTCAGACTAATTACTATGAAGTTTTTCTCATTTTTGTGCACACAGGGATGCAAAATTGTAACATTTTAATCTCATAGTAACCAGACCAAGAGCAGATATCTGAACATGTCACTGGACCACTGTGAAAAGCTTTGTTGCAAGAAAGCTGCATGAAAAGCCACAGAGCCTAAGGTTTATAGGTAGCAAGAAGCTACTTTTGTGTTCTTTTGACCAATAACATAAAGGCAGCATTTAAAATAAAAAACAAAGCCCAACCAAACCAGTCACTGATGTGGTTTTCCTCACCTGGCAATGTAGAAAATTCCCATTTATAGTAAATCTGTAAGAGCTCATCTAGCCCTTCTACAACAGACATTTCACTAAATACATTCTAGAACAATTATGTAGATACTTTCACTATTAGAAAAAGTTATTTCATGATGGTCTGTGTATGAATAGCTTCATGTTGCTCTATTGTTAGCTAGCAATACTTTGCAGCTTTGCTCTAATTTTTAGAGCTTTGCTTTCAAACTCTTTCTTCCAGACTTTCATTTCAGGAAGGAATATTCTTTGGTGCAGCTCCTTTCAAAATAATCTTTTGGCCAAGATTCTTTTGGTGCAGCTCCTTTTTTTCATAGCTCCTTTTCTGAAGCTATGTTTTCATTTTAAATGTGGGGTCTTTATAAAAGAAAATCTTCTATGCAACTGTCATGCTGACATTTCCAGCTCTTGAATGAAGAGAATTCACTTGAATGCTGTTATTTTCTAGCACAACTAGATACCCCAAAGAAGGATTAGACAGATATTATTTTAATTGGAATTCAATGACCCCAGTGAGAAATTCTTTACAATAACTAGGGACATATAAAGGACAGAGACTGAGTCCCTGGCCTTGGAGACTAAATAAACATAAACAAAAACTAAACAGTCTATCAGATGGATAAAGACAATTTCTTTTAGGTTTCTGAGACAACTTGTTTAAGCATGGCTTTCATTTCTGGCAATATATTTATCTATATATAAATCTTCCTAAGTGTCTTTCCCTGACTAAACTGACATCCAATATTATCAAATAACTTAAAAAGAAGGTCCAAGACACTCTAGTAATGTCCAGATCCTCAACACATTGTTCCAAGTTATCTGAAATAAACTTGTTGGAGAGCTTGGGCAGAAAGTCCTCTGTGTAGTGGGACAGAGAAAGTTCTCTGCTCACAGATGGTCCCAGGAGTATCCTGTAAAACCCTCTAACTTCTGGGAGTGAGTCACTGTAACTGTTCACACTACAGAGAATCCAGCCTGACTGAACCCCTAAAAGAACAAACAGGCCAATCATTTTGTAATAAACAATGTGGTTAATAAATACAGCACTAGAGATACTGCAGTTGGGTGTAGGAGTGGATGAAGAGAAATAAATGTGGGGTGGCAAGGGAAGACTTACCTTCACAGTTCTTGGATGTTGAATTGTATGTGTAGCCTTCTGCACACTCACATCTGTATTTCCCTGGGGTGTTTTTACATATGGCTGTCCCACAGATGTTTGGATGTAACACACATTCATTTATATCTAGAAATACAAACAAGTTATTCAAAACAAGTCATTTTCTCCCATGTCAGTTTTTCCTAACCCTATCCAAAACTGTGCAAACTGAGTGAGTCTGGCAAGCTGGCTCTTTCTTGGTAGGTCTCCCATGCTTTCCTAGGAGACTGTAACTATAGGCTACTAAAGTTTTCAGAGGTCTTTAAAAGACACTTCTACATGCCCCCAGTGAAAACCAAATTCTCTGGCTTTCTGACCTCTCATTCTTCCTTGTGTTCTGTGGTTAGCAGGAAAAGGAATGCATACCCAGGCAGGCAAAGAGAGAAACAGTTTGCAGGTTTCCTCTAAACTAAACCAGATTGTGTAATAAAATCCTACCTTAGAAAAAGACATCCAGAAAGTCAAGAGATAATCCTAACAGAGTTTCTTACATGATACAATTGATTCATGTCACAACTGTCTTTCTAATTGGCCATGCTGACAAGTTTTCAAGTCCCTCACTTTCTCTCCATCCCTCAAACCCATTTAGTGTCTATCTTTGGTGTTGTTTCCAATTTCTCAATGTCATTTTCAAATGCAGATGTGACAACTGGATGCAGCACATACCATCAATCTTCCTAAATGTCTTGTAGACAGAAAAATACCAGACCCCTGGTAGTACTTCAATTCCCACTTGAATGTGCAGAGATCATTCTAGTGTTCTCTGGTTTTTGAGTAGTTGTGGAAATGGTGCTGTACAGGGAGAACAGGTTGTGCCACTGGCTGCTTGCTAGAACTTCCAAACCATTTTTTTTAAAGTCAGTTGTCCTGAATTCAGCCTACTTTTCTACAGTGACTGTGTGTACTCCAGATTCCTAGGTGTTTAATTTTGTAGTAGGATGTGATGAAGCACTTAAATCTGCTTTGTCAAATGATGAAACCAGTACTCTAGGTACTAAGGTATATTAGGGTATTTTCATCTTTAATTATTTTTTTAGCCAACTTTTCCATTCTTTCCAAGAATGAGAGATTTTAACCAATTGATCTACTTGCCCTTTTTGACAAAACAACAATCTTCTGTTTTCCTGGAATTTCTCTGGAAATTATTAATTCATAAAAGTTTGCAGACTAAAGGAAGTGACAGTGGGAGATGGTCCTGAAGTCTGGCCTCTCACATTATTTGGTATTATCTAAAACTGTTGTCATAGTTCAGAAATGAAATATGATATTGAAATGGAATGAAGTTGTATCTTTTTCTAACTATGCAGTGAGAATTGCTAATTATGTCAATACTCAGTCTTTATCTGGAATGGAATGAAGCATGTAGGTTGTGGCCAAGAGCTAGGCACAAACATATATATTAAAAAAAATATGCTGAATGAATAAAAGACATATTTTTCTCTATATTAAGAGTATTTTCAGATTAATTGTTTCTTCTCCAATAAACTTCAAAAGATCATCATCAGTAATTCAGAGAGATTCAGCCTTAAACCAGTGCTTACCAGAGAGGATTTCCATAGTAACAATAAATGGAAGGGGCTGCCCAGGGAGGTTGTGGAGTCTCCTGCTCTGGAGACATTCCAGCCCCCCCTGGATCTGTTCCTGGG
>JAOEGS010002723.1:53111-63785 GCA_025447755.1 Corythornis vintsioides | reverse complement strand
GGATGCTAAATGAGTTTTCTGCAGCATAGCTGGGCCAAGTGTAAAAGGCAGAACTGCAGCCTTCTGTGTGCTTCTGTGTACGTTGGTATTGATGAAAACACTTATTAATAATTCATGGGGTTAAATTAATTTACAGACAGGTGGCCAAAAGGACTTGTAAAAATACTGTCTCCTGAGCATATTGAAGATCTTTTCTTTTTACAAAATACAGACCAGTATATAAAACATAGACTAACATTATTTATTCAGCTGATTCCTGATCTGCAGTATCAGTGCAAAGATGAGCAGTGTCTTCCTGTAAACTGAAATTTCTGAAATACAGGATAATTCAAGGCAGTAGCAGGTTTTTTGAACTTTCACAGTATGAAGAAAAATTATACTTGTCTCAGTAAGTTTCATGGCAGAAATGAGATTTCCTGGTTTTCCCCCGTGTCCCCTGGCTAAAACACAGCTCTCAGAAGTATCCGACTTCTTCCAAAAGCTTGTGAAGCTCTTCAGCTCTGGCCCCACATTCCTACTGAGAACCCCAGTTCTTGTTGTTTGATGTGATTGGTTTTTTATTATGATTCCCAGCTTTCAGCTGTAATGGAGGGATTGTGAATATTCCACATGGAGTAGGACCTAACAAAAATGACTTATTTAGTCCTGATATGTGTCAGCACGTTAAGCTTCTCAATGAGCAGAGCACTAACCATGCCTTATACTTAAAGCAGCAGGAACTTGAGGTGGTTTGGAGCTTTTCTTTCACAAAAGACTTTTAGCTGGTTCAAATTCTATGTCAAAGGTAAAAACTTTACAAGCTGTCTGAGAAATTACAGGGTTCTGTTTGTGATGATCTAAATTAAATTGATAAATTTTAATAGTATTAAAAATTGGTAAATTATTGTTTGGTTTGGGGTTTTTTAAAAATACTTACTGAGGGAAAATTCTGGATGGTATTTTGTTACAATGTGATATGTGTATAGCTCTAGACAACTGTAAAAAAATCCCATGAAGGGCTGACAAAATGAAATATCACACTAACAGTGCCTTATAACGTGTGATGTTCTGTAGGAGTGGCTTTGTAATGTAGTATGGAGGGAAGATGAGAGAGGTGCAATTTCCAGACCAAAAACTGACACTGTTTATCATTTTCCAGCTCTGTGTGGTCTCCTTGGCGTTGTTCAGAACACTCATTGGTTTGCATTGTGAAGATGTGATGTTACAACTAGTTTTAAGGTAAAGCCCAAACTGCTTTTTGCCACTGTTACTCCTCATTTTGGGACATGCAGTCTCTGCCTGTGGATTCAGAGCTGGATGAAAGCTCTGAAGAGAGCAGAAATCCAAGCAGCTACAGAGACAAGAATATTTATGACCCTGGCAGAAGTCTGCTAGACCTGATGAAGTGTGATTTACGTCCTGTGATCTTCAGGAGCAGGAGATTTTTCTTGTGCTTTATTTCCATAAAAGTGAGAGTAGAGAAGCTAAGAATATATTTATCACCTCTGAACTGCTTATTCCCTGCTTCTAAATGTGTAATTCTTTTCTCTTGCATGTTTTCTCTAGTGTGTTATATATTGTGATATCCTTGGGTGCAGCTTCTACCTTCTTTCTTCTTGTTTTCAATCTCCTTGGTTGCTCTCACTGAGAATACTTTGGGTTCCTGAATTTTTATAGGTAGATTATGTAATGTACTTCAATGCACTAATTCTGTTTGGTTTTAAGTGATGGTTCTATGCGTTGCTTCAGAACACTGACGTGTGTATTAGGTGAGAATTGTTTCTCTGGAAATACTGGTGTAACTACAGTGGGCTTTTAGCACTGTATAATCACAGAATGGTGTGGGTTGGAAGGGACCCTGGAGATCCAGTCCCACCTCCCTGCCAGAGTGGGATCACCCAGGGCAGGCCACACAGGAGCATCCAGGTGGGTGTTGAATTGGAGGAGACTCCACAGCCTCTCTGGGCAGCCCATTCCACAGCTCTGTCACCCTCACAGAATTTTGTCTGTCACAGATTTTTTTCCTCATGTTGAGGTGGAACTTGCTGTGTTTCAGCTTGTGACCTCATCCTATCCCCAGGCACCACTGAACAGAGCCTGGCCCCTTCTACTTCACCCCCACCCTGCAGAGATCTGTAAACATTCATAAGATCCCCTCTCAGTCTGCTCCAGACTAAACAACTCCAGGGCTCTCAGCCTTCCCTTGTAAGAGAGATGTTCCAGCCCCTTCAGCATCCTCACAGCCTTCGCTGGACTCGTGCCCTGCTTCTCTTGAACTGGGGAGCCCAGAACTGGACACAACACTCCAGATGTGGTCTCAATAGGGCAGAGTAGAAGGGAGGAGAACTTCCCTGGACCTGCTTGACACACTTTTCTTTATGTACCTCAAGACACTATTGGCCTTCTTAGCCACAAGGTCACATTGGTGTCCTATGGAGGATGTGGATCTTGTCCATGAGGATGTCAAGGTCCCTCTGTAGATCACAGGGATGTTTCAGATACTGTCTGTCCATCCACCCACAGGTGAGGGACAGACTCTTAACAGCATCAGAGTGCTGTATATAATTTTCATTTTGTTTATTTAGGGAATTCTTTAGAATTTGTTTGCATTTTAAATGGCAAAACATCAGTCCACTTAACCCAGGGCTCTTAAAGTTTTCTTGAAAAGTTGAGCAGAAGTGTTCTAGTGAAGTTCAACACCAGCCTGTGCTTCCTTTGCTGCTTGAACTCCCCATAGCTTATCCCTTCATCTGCCTGAGAGCTCAGCCTTGAGCTAAGGTAGTAAAACACCTTGATGACCTTTCCCTACTTTTTGTTGGCTGCTTGCCTGGGAAAAATAAACTCTCTTTCTCTCTCTTTGGATTTCCCAGGAAAACTAATAAATTAAAGGATTCCTAAACAGAATTCATTCTTAGTGAGTTCACCCTGCTGGCCTTTGACACCTGTCCATCCCACCCTTGCTCCACCCTTTCTTGCAGAGAGTTTGCTCTGACCTGCAAAGGATTGTTCATTTCCCTGTTTGGCTGCAACTGATCTCCTGTCTCTGCTCATCTTGATAGTTGCTCATCAAACCCTAGCTTCACAAGAGAAAGAGTTGGGGTTTCATGCTCTTGAGAGGGTTAGAATATGAATTGCTGTCAAGATTGTTGTAACTGCTGCTTTTATTTTGGAGAGGGTGGGAAAGCGAGAAGGGAATTGTGTTTGTTGCTGCTTTCTCTACCCTGAAAGAATGATGAGGTAGTAATGCTGGATACTGCTGCTTCAGGTATCTGATCCCCTGTAACCACATGATGCTGAGCCAACGGAGGGCTGTGAAAGAGAGAGACTGTTACTCTGTGTCTGCTGCAAAACTGCTGGCCCTGACTCCAGTCTGCTGCTCCACTGGAATCACCTTGACACTTGAAAACCAAGGGAAGGATTATATTCTGTGGACAAAAGCAGCACAAACTACAGGTAATTGGTGCTCAGGGGAAGACCAGATCATGAACTGAGTTTGATTTGATAGCGTTTATGGGAGGATGTGGGGAAGGATGGGAGGGGGAGGAAATGTAGTGGGAAACAATGAACTTGGTGAGCCTGGACTGGAAAGCTTGTTTAATTCCTTTTGTGTGTCCAACTCTATTGAAACCCTATTTTAACAACTATACAACTTGAATATGCAGTCATGAAAATCATGTGCAGATACATGTCAGCAGCTCTTCCTGCTTCAGCATGGCCACTGTTGTTTTGAAGTCTGAGCTGGTCTCTCAGAATCCCGAGCTACAGCTCTGCTTTGTCAATAAACACAAGTCATGTATGTGTATGAGCATTTTCTTCAGCTCCATGCTTTGATCTTCCTGTCTTTTTGGCTGGTCAGGACTAAATACTCTGCCTGAAGTGTCTTAGTGGATATCTTGCTGGAGAACTTGTGATACATGACTTGTGATATGAGCAATCTTCTTTACTTTCAGCCTCTGGTAGGCGCTCTTCTGAATCGACTTGCATTGTGGAATATGGAAGAGCTGTGGACATCAGCTACTTGCAGTACCTGGGGGAAGCTCAAGAAGCCATCCTCCAGTGCATGAAAGATTGTAAAGTTTGGTCTGCCTTGTATGATGGAGTAAACCCCGATCCAGACACTTTCATCCAAACGCTTGCTGAGGAGAACAGTACAGATGTGGAACACCCCATGTTTCGGCTCCAGCAAAGGACACCCAGCGTGTGTAGCTCCTCTCAAGTAAATCCATCTGGTGAGAGGATGCAGCTGGAGCTAGAATGGGATGATAGCTATGATACAGGGATTTCTCCTGGTTCTGATGTGAGCTCACCACAGCCATATGATGATCTGGGAGGCACAGAGATGCAGCCACCTGCAGAGCCACCAAAACACATTCAAGAAATGAAAAAAAATGCCATCATGCTCATCAAAGGGTCTTACATAGAGGAATCAGACTTTCAGGATGATATTATGGTTTACAGGTTATGTGCCCAGAAGGATACTCAAGATGATGACAACTCCAAGGAGAAAACTTTAAATGCATCCAAAGAACATGAGGCCCAAAGCCAGACAGTAGTCAGTGGGCCTCCTGCAAAGAGCCATGTGGAAATGGACTTGGATGAGCACAGTAAGGGAAATTCAAGCTCGAATCAAGGTGTAATGAAAGCACAAATAAACCAGGAAGTGATTGAGATTGATCCACAGCCAGACTTGGACTTGAAGCTTTCTTCTCAGGAGGCAGATCGTAACTTCAGCGTAAGACTGTTGAGCACAGATGGAGAGGATTTAATTGCACAGTATGACAAAATTATTAAGGAACTGGATCCAAACAGTGCAAGTTTGGAGGAGCAGAAGTTGGGTATTTCTGACCCTGTCTCTCCTGCAGAAGAGGAGGAGGACTTTGAGAACTTCTCAGCAGACACCCCTTCTGTGGAGAGCGTTCCGTCTCCCTTTGGGCCAAAGGAGGATGTCTCTCCCAGGCACACTTGGAAGAGCCAGAGTGCTCCATTTACAGGTGAAGTGTCCTGTTAATTATGTACATAACAGCCCCAGGAAGGTGTGGTGATTAAAGATGAGATCACACTGTGCAGCACAAGTGTAGAGCAAGGAACAGTCGTGTCATTAAAGTGGGTACAGCCCAAACGGCTGAGACTGATCCAAGGAGAGTGAGAGATCCAAAGAGAAAGGAGAGCAGAGCATTCCATGTGGTGACATGGTGACACGGTGCTGACTTGGGGGATTTTTGGCTGCTTTGTTTGGTGATTAATATCTTGAGCAGGGTTGCGTTGCTTGTATGTGGGAGCTCCACCGTTCAGGAGGAAGCTTTTGCAGTTGCGAAGGGGTTGGAGTAGCTCTAACACACAGAGCTCAAGTCAATAACTGGGTTTTGTTTTTCTGGTGGCTTTCACCTGGGATGCTCTGGATGTGGTACCCACGTTGCCTCTGTTCCCCTCTGCGATGTCACACGTCAGCACGAGGTGGCAGCACTGGTGCCGTGTCCAGGAGTGCCTGGCTCCATGTGCTGCCCCATGTCTGCCCTGGCATCATCCTCTTCCTCCAGGCAGGCCTGCCCTCTGCTGCTCTGCTCCTCTGCCTTCTGCCAGCCGGCAGTTTAAGCTTGGTCTCTCACACCGTCCAAGCCGTTGAGGAGTGGGCTTTTGGAGCTGGTTGTACAGCTCCTTGCACTGCAGGATCCTGATCCCTAGTAAGGTCTCCTAGATAACCAAGTAATGCAGACAATAAAACATAGTAATGTACCTAGGTTTCTTCATCCAAAACAAAGCCTCTACAAGATGGCTCCCCTTTCATTTGAAAGGCAGGGGAAGACATCTATGCTCATAGAAAGGCAGCCCTTTCTGGTCAGCTGTTGCCAGCATGCCTGGCACTGCTTCTTAATTGAAAAACTCAGCCTGATTTTCAGTCAGCTTGCTGTGGTGGCAATTTCCTCGTACCAGCAGCTAATCACATTCAAACTTTTTTTTTTTACCACTACCTGCTGTCAAATGCAGCTCAGAAACCTTGTCCCTGTCTCTCATTCCTCATCTGTTCCCTTCATCTGTTTGTTCCTTTCCAAAAAAACCCCACACCAAAACCAGCCCCTTCCAAACACCCCACAACCCAGCAAAACAAAGTAAAAAACCCAAAGCAAAAGAAGCCTTGCTGTTTGCTCCCCATCCACAACATGCTGTTTACCTTGCTTTAAAGGAGATCTGGGTGATTGCAGGGAAGGAGGTGCTCATAACAATGCCTCAGAAATGTTAAGCTGGCAGTGTCTTTCAAATATATAGTGTTAACTTATCTGCAAGGAGCCAAAGGAGAGCAGAGCCATTGAGAGCCATTGCCTCCTCCTCCCTCCAGACAGGCCTTGCTCCTTCTCTGTTCAGACCTTATCACCACACAAGGTTTGAGACAATAGTTGGGCTTTTTATGTTCCCACACTCGGAAAGTGTCAGCAGTGCAAACATGCTCTTCAGACCTATGGATCTATGAAGCTAATGTCCTGTTGTTGTCTATGTCTAATTTAAAAGCATTAAACACTATCAACCCTTTCTTCCCATGAGCAAGAAAGAACGTGGTGTTCAGGAGCAGGAATTTCTATCCCCCTCTGCCCCGAGTTGGTGCTGGATTTCATGGCCTCAGAGAGGTGCACGGTCAGGAAAGGAATTTTTTTTTTTTCTTCTTGATACAGTAGAGCTTCCACTGCACTCTGATCCTCAGGAACTCTGTGAAAATGTCTTGGTGAACATGAGAGGGGAAGCAGCAGGTTATGTGAGGACAGGAGAAATCCTACCTCAGAAGATTTTGGGGCTGCTTCACTGAGCAGGGGGGATCCCTGCAGGACCTGAGGGCTGACATGGTGGTTGAAAGCACCCACGTGAAGCCGTGTCACCACTGCCCTTCCTGCCTTTGCTGTGGCAGTGGAGCCATGCTAGAGGAGTCTTGGGGTGCCTGCCTTGCCCTCCTGGCTGAGATTCAGCCTTTGGTGCAGCTCTGCCGGGCGACGTGGCAACCCAGGCACTTCTGATTTGATCCTTGCTGTTGTGCTGGCCCAAGACTGCTGTAGCCTGTGCCGTAGTTTGAGCGGGGCTGTGCTCTGCCCGGGAGGCAGCCAGCAGCCAGCTGCCGGCCCAGGTGGGCGGTGGCCACGCGCTTGGCTCCAGAGCTGCCCTGCCTGTCACCGGGGACCGGGGTGGGGGTTCAGAGGGGCAGTGCTGGGGGATTGTTCTGTGAGGTTTCTTCTGCAGAGATTCTTCTGGGCGGCTCCCCTGGCTTTTACACAGCCAGAACAGTGTGTGGGCCTGGGTGTGGGACAAGGGATGTTTCTAAGCCTTTGCTCATGCCTGACACAGCCTGTCCCAAGCTTCTCGCTGCCTGTGTCATCTAATGATAATGTGCTTTGAAGTCGTGTTCAGCCTTGCAAATATTTCTTTAGCTTGAGCACTAAAGGTTTCATGGCAAACACTTGTATATTTCCATGGTTATCCTGCAGCATGAATGCACAAGCTAAACTATTCTTTATTGGTGACATTTATACAATGAAGTCTATGTCTACCAGTAATTTGCTTATAAATCTATTTCAACGTCTTCCCCACTTTGTGCAACTGTTTGCAGCACTGAAAATGCCTTTTCTTGTCACATGGACTATCACAGGCCTTGGTTTTTGTTTCAAGTAGCATTTTCATCTTTGGACAGGACCAGAACACCATCTATCACTTACTTTGCCCAGTGCTTGTGTAGGAATAAGGCACCAGAAGAGTAAAGAGCACACATTCTACTGCACTGGAACTAGTGATAGCATTCTGATGAACTTGGGGGGAGTGGAACAGCAGGGCATGACACACTGGGCTCAATCTTTATTGGCACATGTAAAATAGACTAGTTACACATGTTAAATGTGCCATTAATGTAAACTGCCTGGCTAACTAGCAAATGTGCTTCTAATCAGCAGAAGCTTTTAACACCTCTGTTAAGTCTATTTTGTCTATTCAGATAGAGTTTGGTGTCTCTCCCTGCTGGAGTTAATTAGCACGTGGGAGTTCAAATTTGCTTGGTTCTGATGATCAAAATACCTTTTAAACGCCTGCTTCCTGGATCTGAGGGTTTTCCTGTGAAAATGGAATCACTGTTTTCTTCTGCTTTTCTTGCAGGACCCTTCATCAGCGTAGTGTTGTCAAAGCTGGAGAACATGCTGGAAAATTCCTTGCATGTAAATTTGCTGCTTATTGGGATTATTACTCATCTGGCAAGTTATCCCCAGCCTCTCCTTCGCTCCTTTCTGCTCAACACCAACATGGTGTTCCAGCCCAGCGTGCGGTCGCTTTATCAGGTATTTCACCCCAAGTGGTAGCGTTTTTGGTGGCCTTAAACCTGACATTAGCTCTTTGCAGCTCTACCTGAGAGCCTCTCGTTATGTTCTGATGTTTTAATTACGTTGGTTTAAAGAACTTCAAATTCTGTGTGACCACAACTTCTGCCACAACTGTTTTAGTGCAGCCGGAGAGGGCCCGAGTATTCTGGAGGAGGGGGAAAGGAGTAACTGTTACTGTTGTTTTGGCAGGTGCTGGCATCTGTGAAAAGTAAAATTGAGCATTTTGCTTCCCTTGAAAAAGACTTCCCTGTCCTTCTGCTGGAAGCCCAACAGTACCTGCTGTTCCGTGTGGACGTGTCTGATGCTGCAGAAGAACTGCTGACCAAAGGTAAATGGTTCAGAGGAGTGCTGGGTGCAGTGGCTGACCAGTTACCTCTCCTAATCACAAGTAGGTGTGGAGTGTTGTGAATACCATAACCCAAACATATGCTTCTGACTTGAAACTGCTGGTGCTCAGTAGGACACAATATATGGATCTCTTTGGGCAGGCTTTGCTCTTTAGGAGTGTTATTTGCTACAGACAGTGTCTGCTCAAAGGAGGAACTAAATCAGCTCCTGGCCTGCTGTCAGTCTGGCCGTAAATAAACTTGCTTTCAAGGCACAAGGTGAGGTGGCAGATGTGTGTGATTTCATTTTAGCTTTAGCCTGACCTTCAGCTTGTCATTGGCTCTTTTGTGATAAATGCTAGGGGGAACAGAAGTCTGGAATAAACTGGTTTATGCAACAACTGTATAAGGCTTCATATCACAGGATGTCAGGGGTTGGAAGGGACCCTGGAGATCCCTGAGTCCAACCTCCCTGCCAGAGCAGGACCATAGACTACATAATCTAGCACAGGTCACATAGAAAGGCATCTAGGTGGGTCTGGAAAACCTCCAGAGAAGGAGACTCCACAGCCTCTCTGGGGAGCCCATTCCAGTGCTCTGTGACCCTCACAGTAAACAAATTCCTCCTCACGTTGAAGTGGAACCTCCTGTGCTCCAGCTGCCATCCATAAATCATGGTTTGGGCTGCTACCAGAGGAGATGGATAGTCACTAGAAAACTTTGAATGTGCTTTCTTGAATGGAAAGCAAAACAGAAGAGGGGTGGGTGGGTATAAAAGCCAGGACACTTCAAGAGCAGCAGGGAGGTAAGACAGGTACCATGTCAATAAGTCAGCTTTCCAGGAGACTTGAACATCTGCTGCTTCTCAAGCACATATGTACACCTGGCCTGGCAGGTGCTGGGGTTTGCACTGTAAACAAAACCAAGAATCTTGTCTTCTAACTAAAAATCTTTCCAGATGCAGCCAAACAACTGGTAGAGTTTGGGCCCTAGCCTGAGGCTGCTGAGCCAGCAACAGGTTTCCATTAAATGCCAATTTCCCATAGGATGGGGAGGTGTCAGATCTGTGAGAGTGGTGACTGCAGGGACTGAAGAGCTGACTCAGCACCAGGGTTCAAGAGAGGCTGCATTTAGAGGTGTGGACTTACTCATCAGTGGGAGTCATTAATAATCCCCCACACTGCTTATGCACACTCTGTGAAGATGTTGGTAGTTTTCTTGGACTTCCAGAGGAGTGCCATTTTTTATGTGCCTTTTTAATTCCATTGTCATTTCTCAAGGCTCTGAGTAGCAATTTGCCTAGGTTCTGGTCAGCATGGCATGTATTTCTGAGGGGTGCAGTACATCTGGTCTGTCAAATTATCATCCTGCTAAGGCTGCTTCTCAAAGAATTAGTCCGTGGAGGTGGCTGCTGCAAAGGAGCTGTGTATTGCACATGTCACTAACATTTCAGGCTCTACATTCTGGTGCCATAGATTAGAAAGCCTTACAATTAGATGGTGTTGTAGGTAGCATGTGGGAGATGAGATTAGAGGGCAATGTTCAGAGTCCTTTTCTTTCAGGTGCTGTCAGTAAGAACTTCTATGTGCATTCCCAATGGCATTTATTCATACTTCCTATTTTATGCCAGTTTTCTTCTGTGGGCTTCAGAATTTGCCAGGTTGACTCATGCTGGTCATTAGTTGAGAATTCAACAAGGCTGCTTAGTCACCCTGTCAGTACATTTCCTTCTGTGTTGTGGCAACTCGTGCAAAGTACACAACTTTTGACATAGAGGTGGAGAGTAAATAAAGGTCTGGGTAACTGCAGATTTGTTTCCCAACAAGGCTGGTGGTGGAAGTTATCAAACTAATTCCTGGGTCAGGTTGGCTCAGTAGTCCCATCAGCCCACAGTTCATTATATTGATTTAAGAAGTGCCAGTTAGTCAGGAACCACCACATTAATGGTCATAGAATCAGAGAATGTTTAGGGCTGGAAGGGACCTCCAAAGGGCATCTAGTGCAGCCCCCTGCAGGGAGCAGGG
>JAOEGS010002723.1:37548-53084 GCA_025447755.1 Corythornis vintsioides | reverse complement strand
TCTCCAGGCTGAACAACCCCAGCTCCTTCAGCCTGTCCCCACAGCAGAGCTGTTCCAGCCTCTGAGCATCTTTGTGGTCTCCTCTGGCCCCATTCCTTCAGCTCCATGTCCCTCCTGTGCTGAGGGCTCAGAACTAGATGCAATACTCCAGGTGAGCTCTCACCAGAGCAGTAAATGCAGTAAAAATAATTAGGGACCCCTATAGGATTTATTTGCACAAGCTTAATTCCACCTTTCAGCATCATGCAAATTTGTTGTTCTCTGAGGGTTCTTTCCCCAAACAGAAGTGGTGAATAACCCCAGAGAACACAAATGTAGAATAGGAATCTTCTAGAGCATTTCCTTTCTCAGGACAGTGATGGTCTCTGAGCTATCTCTCCAAGTCAAAGAGAAAAAAATCAAATTTCTAATCCCTAGACCAGTTTTCTCTGATGATCTCTTTTATCTTTTTTTTTTTTTTTTTTTCCCTCAATAAGCTGCTAAATCTAAATACAAATTATTTGTAGGGAAATGTTGATACCTTTTCAAGGAATAGTTAAAAAACAACAACAAACCACAACCAAAAAAAAACCCCAACCAACCACCAACACCCCCCCACAATCCCCAAAGCCCCAGAACCTCTGCCAGTGTATCAGCATTCTGGGTATATTGGCTACACTATTTAAAAAACTTTAAATATTGCTTATGAAACATTTTGACATTAGAAAATCTAAAGGAAAAAAAAAAAAATCTTAAAGGGAAGCTCAAAACTTTCTCTCTTCATTGTAATCCATAATTTAAGTTGTTTTTCTTCCTACAGTCAGAATTTTCCAGAGGACTGAGGTTCCTGTTCTCTGTCTCGAGTAGATAGCGAACGGTAGAAAAACAAAATGAATGATTGATAAGTCTGGAGTTGGAAGGGTTTTGAAACTCAAGCAGAGTACATCTCTGCGAGGTGATTAAGGTGAAAATTCCTTTCAAGGGCTTGGAAGTTGCCAGTAATTCCTCCGTGCCTTAGGAGAGCTGCAGGAAGGGAATTGAGGGGATGACACTCCTTTGTTGATTTATTTACTTATTTAATGGCTGACTTTATGCAATGAAAACTCCTAAGTTAGACAGGGTTTTGTCTGCTGCTGCTGCTGCCCTCAGTAATGTCTCGGGGCAGTGAGTTCTGCAGGTTAATTTTTCTTGGTGCAGTATTTATTTCCATCGGTGTTCAATTCTGTCACCTTTTTAGTTTCGCTAAATTAATTATCATCTAATTAAAGTGCAGTTCTGCTTCAGTTTGAAACAAGGAGCAACTGACTGGAATGAAAGTGCTGCTGCTGCCACTGTAATTCCATGTGTTCTGATGCCTGAGCTCTGAACTCTGGCAAGAGAGTGGGTAGCAGAGCAGCCCACACTTTCCTGAGCGTGGCTGATTTACAGGCAGCTAAAGGCAAGTGCAGGGCAGTGGGTCTTAAAGCTGTAGGAAAAAATATCAGCTCTTCAGATGTTTTTAGTTAGTTTCTAGCTTCTTTCAAACTCCCCCAGCAGTGAGGTAGCTCGGCCTCAAAACCATTTACACAGTGATTCATGGGGGGGTAGAAGCAGAGAGGAGTCCAGTGACAGTTTGATCTGGGGGAGGACTAGAGCAGAGTATTGACTGAGACAACCATGCTGGGTCTGGATGGATAGATATGATAGATATGCTGTTTTAGAAGGTAAATCCATATTACTCTTTTGCTTGACTCCTGCCCACATATTGTTCTCATGAAACTGAATAATAGATGACCTGGGAAAGGTAGCTAATAACAAATGCAGTGGAATCAGGCCACGTAGAACTTCAGACTGTTGGATTAGTGGGGCAGAGCATCTCCCTGCGTGGGCTGGGGACTGCAGACCCCACCTCTGAGCACAGCCACTGTAAGCTGGGCTTGGACAGTACAAACACTGTGTGTGCTTCATATGAAATCTCTCACCTCCTCTGCCTCTCCTCTCCCCCCTCCTGCCTTCAGGTCACGTGCAGCAGAGCAGCAACGGAGGGAAAGGAAGGAGCCTCTCTGAAGCTTACCCTGCTGTACTCCAGCCTTTCCTTGGGCAGAGGGGGAAGAGAGGCCTGGCTCACCCTGGCCTTCCAGCCCATGTGAGGAACGCCGTGCTGGCTGCTGCCCTCTTCCCAGAGTTCCTGAAGGAGCTGGCAGCTCTTGCCCAGGAACATTCCATTTTATGTTACAGACTGCTGGGGGATTTTGAGGATTATTATTAGTGGGGTTTTTAAACGTGTTTTCAAAAAAAGCTTTTGGAGTTCAAACAGGTTTTTAATGCAAAGCTGCTTACAAAAGAAGGTTGTACTTTGATATTTCCTGAAAATACTTGATTTGGAAGGGAAAGAGGCAAAATGTTATGTCACATTACCTTATATTAGGCCTTATAATTTCCTTCTGTGCTACATACCTGAGATTTCTGATACTTCTTACTGAAGTGTTCATCTCTACCCATCCACCCCTCTCTGGTATCACTGGCTCTTGCTGAATTTCTGCAATAGACACTTGTAGGCTGGCTCAGAGAGGCTAATGTTTTACCTTTTTTCTGTTCCAGAAATACTCTTCTGTATAACCTGTCAGAAGATCATTTGTTTGGAAGAATAATGCCCCACGGGGACAGTTCAGGGTATAAAAATATAGGCACATAGCACAAACCCCCTTTATGTGAAGGGTTGTGCTGTTCCATGGCTTTGTCCTCTTTCCCCCCTGCTTTCCTTCCTTTGCCCTGAAGTGGGGTCTTACCAGTCCACATCTGAAGCCACCTTTTTTTATCTAGCAGCTCAGGTTTTTTTGAATTCAAGTGATCTTGAATGACCAGCCAAAAGCAGGTGCTGGACCCTACACATACCATATTGCCTTATGTTGTGGACAGATCTGCAGCCATCAGCTGTTGGTCTTTGAAGTCCAGTGATCTGTGTAAGTGGATGTGGATTGCAGACTGCCTGGAATTTTCCTTGCAGTTTCTCTGCATTGCTCCCTAAGCTCCCAAGCATGCCTTATTTAGTAAGATTTGCACAAAGCACAAAACAAAATGTTTCTATGCAAGCTGTAATTAAGATGTAGTTTGTTTTGATGCTTATTTTAATAAGCTAAAGGTATTCAATGCCTTTTAGTAGTATTAAAAGGACAGCAGGCTGGTTTTGTCTTTTGCTTTAATGAAAAAGGTTGGCTTGCTTCTGAAAGCTGTTCTGTGTTAGTGTTTGTTGGGGGGGTTTTGTTGATTTTTTTGTTGTTGTTGTTAAGGGAAAGTTAAATACTGTTTCTTTACTTTCAATGTAGCTGTTGACTTTTCCTAATGTTGCACTTCTGGGATAGTGAGGGGCAGACCAGACTGTTCACCAGCTGTAGAGAAGGAAGGAGTAACAGGCAAAGCTGTGGGCTGGTGACTAACTCCTTGAGAAAGTGATCTTCTGTAAGTAACAGGCTTCTTTAGAGGAACCCGAGTGTGCTGAACGGGGGCATCACCACTGCATTTACTTCATCCTGCCTGAGTAGTGTCACTGTGCTTCCAGTCTGCTCTCTCTGGCTACATCAAGAGGGGCTTACACCAAGAAAGCCTTAAACAGCTTTGGCCAGGAAAAAACCTAACAGTGACTCCAAGAACTGTGAAGAAACAGACACCAGAAGTAGCACCTGCATAGACTGTAATTCCATCGTTTGGGACGCTCCAGGTAAGCGCATCCTGCTTTTGAAACACTCTCTCAGAGATGAACAACACTTGAAAAAAACCAGAATAAACCCCAAAGACAATCCAGAAAAGCCTCTTTAATTACAGGTCAAACTCCTGTGGAATGTGCAGTGCAGTTTAATCTCCTAACCCCTTCAGATGCTTTGCAAAGTTGCACCTTTCATCTCCGAGCTGCGAGATGCTCCTGTTGGCAGTGCTGCAGTCTGCTCCAAGGGAGGGAAAAAACCAAATCCCCAAGAATACCTCTCACAAAATCACCTCAGGAACTTCTCTGGGTCTAGTCTTCACTTGTTTGCTGTACAGCCTTCACTTCCAGGAGGGCCGGGGGTTGTGTTGTGTCCTCCCTGATTCTCTGGTCACCTTTCACTTCTCACTTCTTTATTTTCTCAGGCACCCTTCTGTCCCCACCTTGTCCATCACCTGCTGACCTCCACAGGCCCTGTTTCACCCCATGGGCTTCCTCAGAAGCTGTGGGGTTTGTCTTAAACCTTAGTTATCCAGGTTAAAGAGGAGCATTTATTTTAGTTCACACCCCTTCATTGCTGTTGTAAATGTGTGATGAGCAAATTAAGATGTTTTTCTTTTTTAATTTTCCCTACAACATGGTGGGTTCTTTCCCTCATTGCCACTGCCACCAGCAGTGCTGTCTTTGTGCTGTACTCACAGGCCTGGCCTGAAGGGCTTCAGTGGTGATGTGTGTGGAAAGTGTGAGTGCAGGGTCAGTGCTTGCTGAGTGTTAATCAGCTAACTTGTTGTGGTTCAGAAGCAGGTGCTAAATGACAGAAGTAATACAAGCCTTTTAAAAAGGAATGAAAAAAAGAATTTTTATTATTTTTATTTTTGAAATAAAGAGTTCTGCAGAGCAGTTCTCAGGGCAGTAACATTACTATGTGGACACTCACTCCTTGTTTGTTTGATTTCTTTCAGAAATACAAATCTGTCTTTGCTGGGTAGAAGGGATTCCTTTTGAGATTATTAATTTTAACTGATGTTTTCAACAAACGTGCAAAGTCATGGCAGTTTCCTCTCAGCAGATCTGTTAAGCTACATGGGGATTTGAAAATGCAGACTGCTGAAGAAAGCACCTGTACATTTGCAGAAGGGGAGGATTTACCCCCTAAGCTGTGGCAGAGCTTACAGTGTACATCCTGCAGGATCAGCTCAGCCCTGGGGAGCTGGAGTGGGGTTGCAGAGTTCTGGCTGCAGGGGCAGAGGAGTGTTTGTGCAGAGCCCCCTGCAAACGGGCAGTCTGTCTGGCAGCTCCTCAGAAGCAAGGCTGGGCCAGTGCAGTGGCTCTGGGTCAGCACTGGCCAGGGTTAGTGTAACTGTTCTGCTTGGCTCCCAGACTGGGTCAGCCTGCAGCTGTCCTGACTGGAGGAGATGGTGCCCAGCACACAGCAACAAAGTACTGGTGGGAAATGCACCTTCCTGTCTCCAGATGCTGTGATTCAGCTTTGCAAATGTTCATCTTCTGAGATTAATCACTTCTCTGTGTGTGTACATTCATCAGCCAGATGCTTGTTTAATGACCCCTCCAGTCAGAAAACTCTGTTACCCTGGGTCTCACCTGCAAGTGAACAGCCCAGGTCTGTGCTCTGAGCTGTGAGTCCCCATGCTGGGAGCTGTCAGGCACTGCACACACTGCTCTGTGGCTCTGCCCGAGGCACAAGGGGCTCCACAGCCTGGATTGCCCTGCACCCCACCCCTGTGTGACAGCAACCCTTCCCATGGTGTCTGGGTGCTGCTCAAGAGTGAAGCTGCTTGGGCTTGGCAGGTCCATCCAGGTGGCGGGTGGCTCAGTAACACCAAAGTTCATTTCCAGTCCCCTGCTCAACATTGCAAGCTGTGAGTGCTGCCTTTCCAGCCCTGTAGGCTTTCAGTGTGGTGGTCAGGGAATCTTCCCAGCAATTTCAACCTGCTGGCTTGGGGTTTTTTTGCAACTTACCTATCAAGTGAATTCTTTGTGTTGAAACAGCTGCAGGGACTGTCTCTGACCTTTGGCCGTTTCTGAATGCCCCGGGGGCTGGTCTGGGCAGGCCCAGGGTCTGTGGAACTGGGGTAACACTCTCAGCAGCTCTCAGAACAGCAGCAGCCTCTGCAGGGGCTGATCTTTGGGCACATGGAGTCAGTTGCAGTTCACACCCTGTGTGGCTGGTCTTACTTGCAAGGCTTTTATTATTGTATTCTGGACATTTTTCTTTAAATGTTATCTTTTCCACGTGTGCCCTAAAGAAAAATAGGGGATTTCAAATGAGATCCAGTTATTGGTGTTGCAGTTTCAGGTGTGAAAAATGTGCTGCCTTTTTTTGTCCTGGTAAATTCTGACCTTGGTCTGGAAGAAGAGAAGTGAGCACTTCTGTTCAGAGACAAGAAACATCCCAGTGGTAGTTGTGGGATGTCCCCCCTCCCAGCACTACCAGATGAATCCTGTCCATAAACTACCACCCTCCTCTTCCACTGGGTGTGTCACTGGTTAAGTCAGTGGTGGTGTGCTTTCCATACCTGCTTAGTGCACTTGCTTACAGGTGTGATTTGATCTTCTCAGTAAAACCAGTGAATTTCCTAGAATGGGAGAAACACCATGGTGTGAATGTGGAGGAGCTTGGCCATCAGCAGAGGCTGTGCTTTGGAGGGGAACAGGGCTGGACAGACAGTGACTCTCAGCAGCATTTCTGCCAGCAGCACCATTCTGCTTGCTCTCTGGCACTGGCCTGAGTGGGTCTGTTCACTCCTGCAGAGAACAACATGTGCAGACAAATGTCCTGCATCCCACAGGGTCCAAGAGGGTAAGTTCCAGAGGTCAAGTTCTGTGTGCCAAGTACAGCATCCAGTGGAGTGCACATGTGCATTCACTGCCCTTCTGTGCACTCTACCTGTGCCTCACCAAGGGCTTTTTGCTTCAGGAAGGTTTTTATTTAGGTTTGGGTGTTTTGGGTTGGGTTGGGTTTTTTTTGTGTGTGTTTTGGTTTTTTTAAAGCTCTGAAATGTGAGGCTTGGGAAGAAAAGGATGGGAATGGTGTGGTTTGGTGCAGTTAAATTACTTCTATCATTCAAATGTGTAGCCACAGCTCCTGTTTAAGAGCAGCTTGATTTAATAAGCAGTGTGCTGTGCTGTATTCACTGAAATTGCTCTGTCATGCCTGCAGTTTTTATGATGGCTCCTGTTGCATTTGTAACACCGAAGCTGCATCTGCAGGTAGGAGTAGAGTGCTGGGATTTTCCTCTTGCAGTTCTTTGAATTTGATAGCTGTGCCACAGTTCAGCAGTGTTGCTGCTGGCCAGAGCTGATGTAGATCATGACAGTTAGGCCTTCCTTGCACCTCTTGAGCATTATCAGCAGAAATGGAGGGCACGTGGCACTTGGGCTGCTTCCTCTAGTGAGCCAAGCCAAGGTAGAGCACTGCAGGTGAGCAGGGGCACCTTCCCCTGTGTGAAAGGCAGCAGCAGTTGTGTGGCTCTGATGTTCTGGGCACCAGAAAGAGAAAGCAGAAAACTTGATAAATGACCATGACAGCATCCTGCAGCAAGTGTCCAAGTGGACAGCACTGCTGTGTAGTGTTAGGGGCCAGAGCTGTGTGAAGGAGGGTAGAAATTGCTCCTTGTTAAGGTGGTGTCTGACCTGCCTGAATAGCTGCTGAGGTAGCGTGAGGGTGGTGGCAGCTGTCAGGCCACAGTGCTGCTTCCATCACTGTGGTGCTGAAAGAGCAGCTCTGGCTAAACCCACTTCATTCTGTGGGCCCCCAGCTCCTGTGAGCACGTTGTGGCCCAGCATCAGCATACTGCATTTGTTAGATGCTCAGCTGGAAGCCTCTTATTTATGAATAGGAGCATTACTTGGAGTCTCAAATATGTAGGTACTTAAAGTAGTGTTTTGTTGCTGAGTCTGCAAATCTTCTTTTTGTTCATTGATTATAATGGTTCTTGTGTGGCAGCTGGATTAAATTAAGACTGAAGTCTCTGGGCTAAAAGCCCTGATGGAAGTTTTTGTGCAAAGGCTGCATTTCTTAACCAAATAACATTGCCCTGCACCCCGGCAGCCTGCCCACGTACACAGACTGAGTACCTGCAGACTGGGATTTCTGAGGCAGCCAGCTCCACAGCAGCTGCACTGTACTGCAGTCTGCTTCCAAATAACCAGCTTGGATTTGGACCAAAAAGTAACGTGGATGAATCAAATCCAAGACAACTAAACCATGTCCAGCTCGCTGCTGCTGTTGGGCCAGAGCTCAGATGAAATGCCACCTCACCCTCAAAGGAGAGGGAGTGGCTCTCAGTATCCTTTGCTCAGCTTCAGCCAAGGGCCTGTGTCTCTGGGTGTCCAAGCACAGCTTGGTGTTGGCAGCTCTGACCAGTGCCTGCTGTCAAACTCCAGAGTCACAGCATCTAGAACTTCAGTGTGAAGAACCCAGCAGCCTCCTAAGACCATCCTGAAAATGTGGCCTCTCAACCTTTAGAAATGAGAAGGGAAAGACAAGTCCCTGATGGTCATGCCTACTTTGTGGGTGGAAATGCTTTAGGTGATTAAAGCTGTGGCTGATGTGACTGTGTTAGGAGCACTTTTGCTTTATGGTCACACAGCATACCTGTGCATGGAGGGAGCAATCCCTGCAGTGCCACTGTCAGCTTCAAGCACTCCTGTTAGCATTTGCTGATGGTAGTACAGCCTCTGCAGCTCTAGGCCTTTCTCCAAAGGGACTGAGGAGAGGAAAAATGGTTGTGCCATGAAATAACTGGCTGCCTGTGCAGGTGCTGGTGTGACACAGCTGTCACATCTTCCTGGGGGGAAGAGCCAGCAGGTGAGCTGCAGTCATTGGCAGTGCCATGACTGGGACTCACAGATGGATGAAGGGGAGCAGCAAAGGTCGGGGTTGCTCTCTGTGTAGCTGGTCAGCAGATGCTGCAGATGGTTGTGAAACCCCTGCACACCCTGTGAAGACACTGAAGGCCTGGCACTAGGGTAGTCCTGGAGGAAAGGCTGAGTCCATTCTCAGTAGGACTACACACAGCTCCTCTGCTCACTGGACTCTACCCTCTTGTGTCTTTGTTGCCTCGTGGCAGCACCTGAGTGTTCCTGTAGGTTTGCTTCGTTGCAGTTAAAGCTCAGGGTGTATGGCCTGATGTGGGTGGGTGCTGGAGCATAGTCAGAAGAGCAGGAGCATTCTTGGTGGGTTTGTGTTTGCACTGCAGTCATCCCTAGTTACTGAGCCCAGAGGCTCTTCTATATGGAGTTTAAATTTGCAGAAAAAAGGTGCAGCAAATTACAGGTCATGGCAACTTAGGGTTTTGTATTTTACTGCCCTCCTTGCACTGTTTATCAATAGAATTCTCTCTCTTTATATATATATAGCCTGAAAGTTTGCAGCTTTCAAGTGGATGGGGATGATGTGCACTTAACAGCCACCCCAGTGCAGGTAATCTTTTGAGCACTTGGATCAATAAATCTTGACCTCCTCTGTGCTGTAACTGGGTTTTATGTGGCCATTGTGTGAAGCACAAGCCAGTGAACTTGGCACACGTGTGAATGGCACTGCCAGGAGGATGCAGGCAGCCTAGCAGAGCTGCTCCCTCCTCTCTCGTGTGCAGTTTGAGGCACTCGAGCAAAAGGCCAATTTGTTTTTCTTTCTGTGAAGAAACCCCAGCCATTTTCCATGTTGAGCATACACACGAGGCCATAAATCACTGAGGGGGCTGCTGAGAGCAGTGCTTGTGAAAGTGTGTAGGTAGGGGGGTGCTGAGAACAGAAACCAGCACACCCTGCTGCAGGAGCAGGGTGGAAAGGGGCCACTGGGAAGTGCAGTGTGAATCCTCTAGCTGTAAATTTGTCAGTTAAGGTTCCCATCGTGTGCTTCTATTTTTAACACAGTTAAAATTAAACTGTGCAGCCAAGGCTGAGCGCTAGGAATTCTTTCTTCACTGCTTCAAGCATTGCCAGCATCTTCAGTCAACTTTCTTCTCTCCTGCAACTTCAGCTCTGGGATACTTCAGCTCTGCAAGGCAGTATCATCTCCATCCTCAGGGCTGATCTCCCAAGGGACTGGGGGAGATGGTTGTGTCAGTGTGTGGTGTCAGCTTGTAAATTGGGAGCGTTTTCTTTGGCCCTCTGCTTGTGGATGGTGAGTGCTGCAAACCTGCCCCAACCTGTCCTTGCCTCACCCTGCCGGGTGCTGGTGCAGATGGCATCTGCAGCCCGGGGAGCCCTGCTGCAGCTGAATGACACTTGCAAGCTGGGGTCAGAGCCTCCATCTCGGGTCTTCAGTTCCCAGCCCGGATACACCCACCCTGTCAGAACAGCTCCCGGGGAGATGCTCCCGCTCCGCCCACTGCAGAGCCCGGCTCTGCCTTTGGTCTCCTCCCGGGGGCTGTTTGTGATTCGCCTTTCCAGCAGCAGACGCTGAACGCCCTGAGGCTCCTGCTCCAGTCTGTAGGTGCTCTGCTGCTGTTGGCTGAAGCTGCTCTGGCAGGGACACCTCCCCCTACATCAGGTGTCTCAGCCCCATCCAACCCGGTCTTGGACACTTGCAGGGATGAGGCATCCACAGCTTCTCTGGAGAGCCTGTCCCAGTGTCTCACACCTCCTCACTGAGGAACTTCCTTGTATCTGAAGTGTAAAGCCATTGCCCTGTGCTCTGTCTCTGCACTCCTTGATTCCAACTCCCTCTCTCACTCTCTGGTGGGCCCCAGGTTTGCACAGCCCTCCTCTCCAGCCTGTCAGGGCCCTCTGCCTGGTGTCCCCTCCAGTGTGCCAGCCTGCACAGCTCCGTGCTGCTGGCAAGCTGCTGAGGGTGCCTCTGCCCCTGCCTTGGCACCAGCACCAGTCCCAGTGCTGACCCCTGAGGACCATCACTCCTGACCAGTCTCTGCTCAGAGGTGGAGCTGTGTGTGACCATCCACCCCAGTCCTGCCCACTGAGCACTCCACCTGTCACATCCATGGCTCTCCAATTTGAGACAAGGATGTGCAGGGCAGCATCACCTGCTTGCCCAAGGACAAGTAGATGACCTCAGTGACTCCTCCCCTAACCCGTTAAAGGTCTGATGCTGTATGCATCCATTCTGCTCCTACAGAATGGGGCTCAGGATTGTAACAGCTTTTGTACCCTGTTAGCAAAGAGCAATTCCAGGGGAAGAGTGGCTAAGAAGAAGTAGCCACTACAGGCATTTCCCAGCAGCAGCCATGCTACTAGTGAAGATCCTGTCATCCTGTAAATACAGCTTAATTACTACTCTTCCAAATACCTTGTTTTGCTTTCTCTCTAAGAGGCACCCACTGCAGCTGAGGAGAAACTCAGCACAGCAGCATCAAGCTGTGTGACAAAAAGCACTGACATTTGAGGACCACCAGGAAACAGTTTTGTTTTTTCTAATCCAAAGAAGTACCTTAAATTAAGATTCAGGGTTTCATGCAGAAGCCCTCGTGCCTTTTCATTTCTTGCTGCCAGCACAAGAGTCCATCAGAATTCCCAAATCTAAAGTTTGCTGTATCCTCTAAAGCTTTGACTGGACACTTACCTGGAAACTTGCACCTCTGCAAGCACAAATGGTACTTTTTGCTCATGCTGTGAGAAGTCTGAAAGCCTTGGTGTGAAGGTCAGGTTCGTTTGGGGTTTTCTGGGGGCTGGGTGGGTTTTTTGGATTTGTTTTTTGAAGGGTCAGGCATTTTGATTGCATCCATGTTACTGCTTTTTATCAGCTATACTACTTTTGAATTAATTGTAAAGTTATTTTTATGTGAATAATGGGTATACATTTTATTCATTAAATGCATTTGGAAACCACGGGGCTCTTTTCCTTCTAATTAAAAGCTCACCCTTGAACCTTGAGCCAGGCTGTACAGAAATGTCCTCCTCCAGACAGACAGTGGCAGCCCTGAGAAGGAACTGCCCTCAACCTGGTTTCAACTCAGCTGCAAGCACCACAGTTGCAGGTGACTGAAGTCCTGTGACCAGCCCCTGCCCTGCAGGCACAACCTAAAGAACCATCGGCTGAGGTGTGAGATAAATGTAATCCTTAAAAGGTAGGGCTTAGTAGCCTCCAGAAGGGATTGAAGTGCTTCAGACTCCTGGCACTAAGAGGGATTTCTTTCCCTAATAAAGGTAAGTGTCATAGGCTGCCTCTGGTTGTGTTTCCTGTTAATGGTTTATCAGTTAAGAGAGCTGGGACTGGGAAGTTAACTCCAGGGTCCTGGATTTCAATGGGTACTTAAAGCTAGGAGTGAAAAAGAGAAGGTATAAAAAAACCTGCCACTTGTAGGATTAAATAGTGGAGCAGCCCTGGAACCCAGGTGAATCACAGAATAACCCTGGGTGGAAGGGACCTCCTGGGTGGCTGAGTCCAACCCCACCTACACCAACAAAAACCCCAGTAAACCCACGGTGGTCTGTCTGAGTGCTGGGTGTGTTAGGCATCATTGCTGCTGTGCTCACACTGCTTTACAGGAGCTGTTGGTGTGCACCAACCAGCTTGTACATTCAAGACGTGTGCATTTCCCTTCCCACAAGCAGGCAGCTGCAACAGCTGAGTTTACATTTGCTTTATTACACAGCTCCCAGGACAGCTTCAGCTCTGCATGCTGGGCACCCCGGGAACTCCTTTCCCAGGGCTGCATGGAACTTGCATTTCCAAAGGCCACATGACAGTGAGGGAGCTCCAAATGACTCTGTGAGCTGCTGCTGTTGTGCTCACCTGCCTGTGGCTGCTGCATCCAGGGAAGGCCACAAGTCCCCTGCCCGAAGGACGAGCAGCCATCCTGCTGCGACACGGGGAGGCAGCAAGTTCAGCTGCAGTGACCAGGCAGCCTGTAGGGCCCTGGGTGCTGCCCTCACGGCTACTGGGACAGCTTCTTCTCCAGGAGTTGCTTCACCAGGACAGGATTGGCTCGTCCTTGGGTCTCTCTCTGGACCAGGCCAATTAACTTGTTCAGAACTTTTCGGTTTCCTGCTTTTATCGCCTTAACCTTTAAAGAGAAACAGAACAGCCATCAGCCAGCAGTGCTCAGGACCTCTGGACATTTGCACTCGTCTGCAGCCACAGGGGGGAGGGTTTCAGAGCTCTGGACCACTGTGGTAGAATACTGTATTTGGGGCTAAGGTGTGCTTTGTAAATCCTGCCTTGGGCCATGCCGTAAAACTCCTGCTCTGCTCTCGGGAGACAACAGCAAGTCCCTACAGCAGCAGGGCCTTACAATTAATAGATCTCATAATAGTCAGAACCCAGTTTTGGATTTTAACAGTGTCTGCAACTTGAACAGCAACTGGAAACAGGGCCAGGAAAAAAGACTGGCTGCTTTTTGCTAAAAGGTTCTACCCTTTTCCTGACTACACCGAGCAGTTACACCCAGCAATTTGCATGGAATCGCCATCTATTTGATAAGATTTGCAAGGTCCTCCAAGAGCAGACGTAGGTGTTTTTGTGACAGCATGTTAATTCCTGTAAGCAAGGAGCCCTTTGCAACACAGCAAGTAATTAACTGATCAGAAACACAACCTCCCATCAGCCAGCCAGGGTTTGATGCACAAGAGCCTGCAGAAGAGCAAGGGCCACACTTAAAAGCTAAGCAAAGACACGAAAAAGAAGCATTAGAAATGTCACTTTTGGGAATCCCTAGTGCTGGAAGACAAGGTCTCCATGTTGTTTGTGTGACAGGGAAATGTGCTGGAAACTGAGTCACTGGGGAGCACAGGAGAGCTGCCATTCCACAGGAGGTCATGTCTGCAGATGCCTGGGGAAGGACTGTGAACATAGGACCCACCCACCGTGCCAATACCCAGCACAAATGCAAATACTGTTACTCATGACAATATCCAAATTACTGACAGTCCAGAATCTTCTCTGCCATGTCACAAGAGGGAAGGACTCACTACTGCTGAGCTGCAGAGTGCAGTACAACCCAGACACTGCACTTGTGTGAAGTGCTCAGTGCTGGAGCACTGTTGGGAAGTTGCTTTTAAAGGAAGTGAACTGTCAAAAAGCACAGCCTAGCTGTTGTTGTTGTTTGTAATTTCTCTTAGGAGTTTAAAGCAGTGATTTACGGGCCCTGAAGGCAGCTTTTGCCTTGGCAAGAGATCACCTGGAGGAAGGAGTGAAGTGAGGCCATTCTACTGCATTTGGCTCAACTAAACCCGTGGAAAGCAGAGGAATCACATTCTCCGAGAGCATTATTATTGAAATGGGAGGTAGTTATGGACCTCTGGCTTCTGCACTTCCCAATCAGCTCTAATGTTCTTTCTATCCACACTTGTGCTTCCACTGGCCTGAAAATACAGCAGCAGTTTTATCAGGCTCTGCAAATGAGTCAGCCTGATGGAGGTCACAACGACCTCCTGCAAGCTCATTTTCTTTATCAAAAGCTCTTGCAGAGCTGTTAGCATCCCCCAGTGAGTTCTGGGGTGGGTGGCATTGTTCTCAAAAGATGTTAATGTCTTTTTCCAAATGGCAAACGTAACTAGACAATGTTTAGATTAGAAATATGGTCTTCACTTCTGCTTTTATGTTTTCACTCCAGAGAACATACAAGCACTTGTTTTCATTTTGCTTTTTATAAAGCATATTTTAGTCTCGTCAAGATCCCTTCCCCATATTCCTCTTCATGCTCAACAAGGGGTTCTTTTCCCCCCTGTTCTCAGACCTTTTTAGACCGATGAGCCACGCAGGCTGCTGTGTGTCCTTCCAAGGGGAAGGGGAAGAGCCAAAAGCCCATCTTCCCTCCTGCAGCATCTGTGCTGCTGCCACAGCCCAGCAGCAGAGCAGGCAGCAGCTCTGGGGCCATGGAGGTCCAGCTCCTCCACACCCCGGTGTCAGGCAGGAGAGCCAGCTAGGTCTGACTGACTCATCTCTGGCAGTGGAAGAAGACAGGGACAGGGCGAAGAGATAGATGACAGTAAAATTTTTGGCCTTGCCAACTCTGAGACAGTCTCTAATTCCATAAGTAATATATGCCTTGCTGGCAGGTCACTCCCAGCTCCAGAACAGTTTAACAGCACAACAGAAGACACAGCAATCAGAGTTCTGTGGCTGGGTGGTCAGGTCAGGTTAATGGCAGTATAGCTGAAGGGGGACAGGGCCCTGCAGTTTTGCTTTTCTGCATTAAATTTTTATGGTGTCTCAGAATGACTTAGCACATTAGCCAGACTGGTAATTTCTTCTGCTGATCATTTTGTGTAAGCTTCCATTTGAAAAAAAAAAAAACCACTTAGTAAAGTAAGAGAGGAGAAGAAAAGCCTGACAATACCTCACAGCAGCAGCTTTAATGCTTCTATACTGGCTTTAGAGCTCAAATGCCAATCAAAAGGAAAAAAAAAAAATCAAGAGGCCATTTCAACCCTCTTTTTAGTGCCACAGCCTGCAGTAGTGCACAAGCTTCCCAGCACCATCATAATCACCTCATTTTCTTGTCCATCAATCACCGCCTGGCAGATCTCTTCAAGCTCTTTTTGATCCTCTATCAGTTCAAGCTTCTTTTCTTTAACAATTTCAAGCGGAGACTTCCCTTCGCCCTTCCACAACTCCACAAGCACCTGGAAAATCACCATGAGTAGCCAAGGTCAGCGTCTGGAATTACCGGCATTGTTTACACCCGTCGCTGGAGGCTCTGCTCCAAGAACACAGCTCCTAGTTCAACCAAGAGCAGACCGGCCACATGTCAACCACAAGGCTTCGTCCCGTGCCTCGCATACGGGCTCTTGGACCCCCCTCCTTCCCTGCACCCTGAGACAACCGGAGGCTCTCGGTTTGCAGCCCGTGCCCCGCAGCCCTCTGTGGCACCCGGAACCACAGATCACAGAGTGTCAGGGGTTGGAAGGGAGCTAGAAGATCATCTAGTCCAACCCCCCTGCCAGAGCAGGGGCA